>SNQJ01S0186694.1:7675-23073 GCA_010110895.2 Picea sitchensis
AGGTCACTTAACCTATTTTCCTTATTTTAGGGTTAACCACTTTCCATGAATAGAAAGTTCTCCAATACTTTATCATTTAAATATTCCTTCTTGATTTTGTCACTTTATTTTATCATTTAAATAATCTTTCATGATTTTGTCACTTTACTTTATCATTTAAATAATGATTTCTTCTTTTCAAGCACTTTGACTTATTTGACATTTTGGGGCTTCAAGCCATCATATGGGGGTCCTTCAACTTCGTAGAGCCATAACTCTCAAACCGTGAGGAGTTATGTGAAATTCCACATACCACCGGAAATGGCATGTCAAGCACTATCCATCTAGGATAGTTTCACCAATAACTTCATTGATCTTCATCTCATTAATCCACATGCAAGCATGGGTCCTCCAACCATTCTTCTAGGATAACTCAATCTGTAAAGCGTCTTCCCGTGAGGGATTTCACCATAAGGGGACCACTTTGGAGTTCATCCATTTGTGAACCTTATCAACCATGATAAGACAATAATGATTCATATTTGCATCAATTCACCACAACATCATATATATAAACTATGCATCATGTATCAATGACAACTCATTGATCCATCTTCATCAATGCATCATATCAATGATCCATCTTTATCAATTGGTTTCCACTTGGACAGCTATCATTCTCATCAAGGGCATCATATCAATGATCCATCTTTATCAATTGGTTTCCACTTGGACACCTATCATTCGCATCAAGGTCATCATATCAATGATCCATCTTTTTCAATTGGTTTCCACTTGGACATCTATCATTCTCATCAAGGGCATCATTTCAATTGGTTTCCACTTGGATATCTATCATTCTCATCAATGCATATTCATTGTTCATCAATCATTAATCAATCAATTACTTGACATCAATCAAACCAAACCATTTACAACAATGACATATGATCCAACAATCTCCCAAATAATCAAACCATTGGCATCAATGACAACATGATCCAACAAATATCCACTGTGCACAGTTTTGGTACCGCGCACCGATATTCCAAATGAATTTCATCCTATGCATGCACCATGTCAAGTTTAACATATTCCATCATGCCCAATTATCTGCGCACACTACTCAATACATCGTCGTGAAACAACTTATACTCATACTTATGTGTGTACCAACAAAACTCTTCTGCATTAAGAAATACTTGCACACCCCATGTGCAAATTACTATGTGTGTGCTCACCACGCAAGGATAAATTCAACGCATGCATCCGCACATAATGATCTTCCACGTGGCACCACAATTTACCGTGCACATTGGCACGCCAACGTTTTCCCGCGTGGTGCCAAAATTTACCGCGTGCGCCAACACGCCAACCTTTTCCATGGACACTTCGTGACTCCAATTTTGGTCACCTCGAAGTCACTCTTCTGTGAATATTCTCTTCAACTGAACCCCTCTAGACCATCCAAGCTCAATGCTGAACTGAAGCTTTGATACCAATCTGTAATGTCCCCTCGGCCACCTGCAGGCCAAGGTACGCCACTCCAGAAAAACCACTCATGCTTTGACACCAGTCGGTAACCTTCCCAACCACAACATGCCAGACCATGCTACTCTAGGGAACACTTTCGTTCCCTTACTACAGAACATACAATAACATACCCAGTGGTCAACTGAGCTTTGCCACATAAATTTGTTCTTTAAATTGCATGCAACTAAAACATATACATACAACACTCTTGCGGAAGATTTACATATAAACATAAACAAACAATTGTTTTCTGTAACATACGACTCTTATACTGAAATAACAGTAACTACAAATATGCAACATTTACAAGGAATTACCCATAAACATACACGAAATTATAATCACATATATGATAAACCGTAACACAGGCATGTAAATAACAAATAAACATATCATTTTATCATACAATTGGTTCTTATCTTAGAAATATTGTCACCAACTACGTACAGACCATCCACGAACCTCCTAGCCATAGATTACATTGTTCATCACTCTCAACAGTGAGTCACCCCCGAGCTGGGACTGAACTCCACCCAGGGTAAAGGGTTCCTATCGAGGATAAGGCTCATGGACAATAGGAAAGACTCTGTCTCAGGTGCTCACTCAACTAACAGCCTACAACCTCTCATTCCCCACATGCCTGTCCCACCAAAGGAAGTGTGCCCCTTCTCTGCTCAACAGTCCCTCGGCTACCCCACTTCCCTTCCAGGGATTTAGCAACAGGCTGGACCGGAAGTCTCAGAGTGTTGTAGCTGCAGTTTAGCACCTTCAAGAATCAATCCCCAACAATTCTCTCGCTCAGAGAATTGCTCACGGTTCTGACAACCTACTTCTTCAATCCCTCTCCAAGCCAACTAGGTACACCAACTGAAAAGGGCTATGGGAATAGGCTCCAGAATGGTGAAATGGATATCTCAAGGATAACGGAATGCGTGAGTGAAAATGGTCATGGAAACATTGACTGGATAACTGAGTGTGGAAAGGAATCATTGTGAACTCTTCGTGAAAGTGATGGTGAGAGTGATGGTCAGGCTGCTGGTAAGGTATCCCATGAAAAGTCACTAAATGAGCTAATTCCCCCACGATATGAATGCATGTCCTCAACTTGACACTTGTCACATCGGAAGTTACTTTGGTCCACTTGTCCCCAACTTTAGAACTTAGGATAAAATAATTATTCATACATTATGCTTTAGGAAATATTAATATAATATTCCCTTGACTTTTGGCCCTCCCTTTCCCTAACTGGTGAAGTTCAGTCCCCCATCTCTTTTATCATGGTCGGTCAGGGCGCAATGATGTATTTTATATTAATCGTGAGTCATGTACAAAGTAGGCGCATTTCCCTTTGACATCTAGGTGTTCCAGCCTAATACCAAAACATAAGCATCCCAACTTATAATAACTAGCTCACCAGCCGATAACACATATCATATACATGAGTCTCGTTGTCCTCCATACTGCGTGCACCTTAGTTACTTTGCACGATATCCTGGAATGTGCATATTACATCATTTTACTACGCAGTTCATGCATGCACTATGCCACATGACGTGCATTACCAAATGAGGTCAAAACAACTCACCAGCTTAAGTATACTTATATTACATTTACAATTGGGTTCGACCGAGGGATATTACACCATAGGTGAGATAAATTCTGAAACCCCCTTCCTCCTTTAGCTTTGAGCATGAAATTCAAAAGATCAAAATCCTTGTCCCCCTCGCAGAGATAGTCAAGCACGAAGACTTCAAAAGGTCCCTCTCTAAGATGTTGCAGCCCGAACCACCCTGTCATTCCACAGACTCAGTAAACCTCCAAGACAAAAATCCTACAGTCATCTTAGGTCCTATGATAGAAGATAGAGATGATTGATCCCCTCCCTTCTACACATCCATGAACATACATGACAAGTTGTTGCACAACTGTCTGATGGATTCAGGGGCTTCCCATAATCTCATGCCCAAAACTGTCATGGAAGAATTAGGACTGGAAGTCAAAAAGGCTTATCATGATTTGTATTCTTTTGACTCGAGGAGATTTCAATGTCTTGGGGTCATCAAAGATCTGGTGATAACCTTTTTTCAGCTACCCATGAAAAGTGTGGTCATGGATATCATGGTGGTTGATGTTCCTCCCAAGTTTGGCATGTTGTTGTCAAGATCTTGGATAAAAAGACTCAGGGGAACCTTGCATATGGACCTCACATATGATACCATTCCATTATTTGGAGGGGAGCATAGGAGACTATACAAAGAAGCTCAATTGGCCTACATTATCAGTGATGAAGCCGATCCTACCAATCATCCTATATTTTCCTTTGATACTGATTTGGGTTCTAGTCTGTTGCATCTCACTGGCGCTCCTGAGCCCCCTCTTGAAATAAGAAAGCCTATTTCTCTCTGTGAATATTCTCCTCCAATTACCTCTATTTGGAAAATGTTCTTTGATGGAGCTTCTTCTAAAGAAGGTGTTGGTACTGGGGTAGTTTTTGTTTCCCCTGCTCAGGAAACCACATCTCTGTCATACAAGTTAGAATTTGAAGCTACCAATAATGTGGTAGAGTATGAAGCTCTTGTTTTGGGCTTAAGGGTTGCAAAGGACATGGGGATTGAAGAGATATCTGTGTTTGGAGATGCTAAACTGATTATCCAGTAGATCAGAAAAAATTATCAGGCCAAACACCCTCGGCTTAGGAGTTACAGAATTGAAGTATGGGACCTCATTGACAATTTTTTCCTATCTTTCAACATATCATTTATTCCCAAGAGGAGAAAACACTGTGGTTGATTCTCTGGCTATTTCAGCAAGAAATTTTAGAGTTCCTCTGCCACCTAAACTCAAGTACGATGTAGAAGTGAGATATAGACCCTCTATACCTGACAATGTCAAGAATTGGAAAGTGTTTGAAGATGATCTTGAAATCAAAATATTCCTAGAGATTGTTGACCATTTTTCAGCATTACATATTGATCAAGATCCTAATCCCAAAATAAATACTCATACTGGTGCATTTCTAAACAAAATTGTTGACCATCATATTGTTCAGTTGCCCAAAAATCACATTCCAAAAGGACCGGTTCCTTTGGAAATATTATTTGACAAAAATGATGTGGAAGCGAAGGGTAAAATCTCAAATGGTGATGTTTGTGCGACTAAGTGCAACATTGGCACCGAGAAGGAGCCAAAGTTTATCAAATTGTCAAGTAGCTTGACAAGAAAGCAGAGGGCCGAGTATGCTGAGTTATTAAAGGAATTTGTTGATGTTTTTTCTTCGACCTATGAAGACCTCAGAACATATGACATAGTTTTCATTGAGCATAAGATTCCATTGAATGAAGAGGTCGAACCATTTAGGTAGAAATTAAGACAGATAAACCCTATGGTGTTTCCTATCATGGAAAGAGAGGTAAAGAAGCTAATGGATGCCCAAATCATCGTACCCTTGAGATATTCAGAGAGGGTGACCAACCTGGTCCTGGTAAGGAATAAGAGTGGGGAAATCAGACTTTGTGTCGATTTCAGAAACCTGAACATGAGCTCAAAGAAAGACAACTACCCCTTGCCAAAAATGGAACACATATTACAAAGGGTAACTGGCGCATCAAGGATATCCATGATTGATGGATTTTCAGGCTACAATCAAATCTCGGTCCTGCCTGAGGATCGATAAAAAATGACCTTCACCAGTCCTTGGGGTACGTTCATGTATGCCAAAATGCCCTTTGGATTGATGAACATAGGGGCAACCTTTTAGCGAGCCATGGATATATATTTCATTGGAGAAAGGGAAAATTTCACGGTCATCTATATGGATGACATTACAGTTTTCTCCAGGTCTGACAGAGAGCACTGTGAGCATTTGAGAAGGGTGTTCCTGAAATGCATAAAGTTTGGTCTCTCCTTAAATCCCATTTTTTTTTTGTTTTCCATGAAGGAGGGAAAGTTGTTGGGCCACATAGTATCAGTCAAAGGAGTCAAGATTGATCCCATCTGAGTTGAAGAAATTCAAACCTTGTCACTCCCAAGATCTAAGAAAGAAGTTCAATCTTTCCTGGGAAAAATTAATTTTCTGAGGAGGTTTGTTTCCAATTTTGCTGAGATGGAAAAGCTTATAACAACCATGTTGAGGAAGGGAAATGAAGTTAAATGGAATATTGAGTCTTGAAATTACTTTGATCTGATAAAGAAGGCCTTGACTGAGGCACCCATGCTTATTAGTCCCGATTACTCAAAGGATTTCTTTATTTTCTCATTTTCTTCATTTGACACTGTAGCGATTGTTCTGTTAAAGAGGAATGTTGAAGGGTTGGAGCAACCCATCTCCTTTTTCATTCGGGCATTGAGAGATGCTGAGGTAAAATATGACATGATGGAAAAGAAGGCCTACGCTTTGGTTAAATCTCTCAAGGATTTCATATTCTATGTCCTGCAGTAAAAAATCACTGCATATGTCCCTTCAACTGTTGTGAAGGAAATTCTCATTCAGCCGAGCATAGATGGAAGGAGGATTCGTTGGATTTCCAAAATCATCGAATTTGACTTGGAGATAAAGCCCACCAAATTGATTAAAGGTCAAGGTTTAGCCAAACTGTTGGTCAAATCTAATTGCAAAGCCTTAGGGGTAAGCTTCATGAACGAATGCTCATAAAATCAGTAGGTTGAACCATATGATACAAATTCTCAGGAAGACCCCCCATTAGCAGGATTCCCTTGGTACAAGGATGTCATATATTTTATACAAGAGTTGCGGCCCCCTGATGGCATGCAAAGGAACAAGGCAAGAGATTTAAAGATCAAATTCATTAAATATTGCCTTGTTGGTAAAAATTTATATTGGAAAGACCCCCTGGGGGTACTTCTGAGATGTTTAGACCCACACAAAGCACAAAGGATTATGTTGGACTTTCATGACAGTTTGTGTGGGGGGCATCACTTCTGGAAAACGATGGCTCGTAATATTCTCAGGGCTAGCTATTTCTGGCCCACTCTGTTCACTGATGTTTGCACAAAATTCAAAGCCTGTGCTAAATGTCAGAAATTCTCAGGAAAGAAACAACTAAAGCCCCTGCCATTGAAACCTGTGATAGCTTCAGGGCCCTTCCAGTAGTGGGGCCTAGAATTCATTGTGCAGATTCATCCTGCATCTAGCGGTCAACATAGATGGATCCTAATGACCAGAGATTATTTTACCAAGTGGATTGAAGCTATCCCCACAAGGAGCGCATCCCACAAGGTAATCATCAGCTTCCTAGATGATATCATAGCAAGGTTTGGTTGTCTGAGCAAAATTTTACCGATAAGACTACATCTTTCAAAGTTGAACCATTGATCTGATTCTGTGAGCAGTTTAGAATTGCGTCGATCCACTCTACCCCCTACTATCCACAAGGCAATGGATTACCAGAGTCCTCTAACAAAATCCTCATCAAAATAATCAAAATATTGTTAGAGGAAAAAAAGAAAGAATGTGATTCAAAGCTCAAATTTGCTTTGTGGTATAATAGAGTGACAACTAAACGGTCCCTGGGCATCTCTCCTTTCCATCTTGTATATGGGACTGAAGCAATTTTTCCCTCTCAGCTCGCCTTGCCAGTAGAAAATTTCTTCCAAGACTTCCAGGAAGAGCCCGATGATATGATCAGGAGGATTCATCAGCTGGTAGAAGTACAATAGATGAGAGAGCAAGTGATGGAAAAAGCACATGACCGTCAGCGGAAAATCAAGCAGGCCTTTGACAAGGAGAGCAGAAAAAAGGATTTTCGGTTGGGAGAGATAGTGCTCCAATGGGATGTACCCAGACAAGACAAGGGAAATCATGGTAAATTTGAGGCCCTTTGGATCAGAACCTTCAAGATTTCTGAGACATTTTCCCAATAATACTTATAGGTTGCAAAATCTAGAGGGTGGTGAATTTTTTGCTAGCCCTGTAAATGGGCACTTCTTGAAAAGGATTTTTGTTTAAAATTCGCAGTCGGCGTCCCACCATTGCAAATATCATTCGTGTTTTATGTTTATTATTATTTTAAATAGGAGACTCCACAACCCAAAGAAAGGCACTGGAGTTGCGCATTCTTTCCATCTCGCAGGGAGCATGCCATCCCCCGTGGAGCCAAATGTTAGCGATTAATCTTGTCATGTTTTGGTGGATGGTGATTTTGGCCTAGGTATGTGATTTTGCCTGTCTTTTCCCCCCTTTTTTGCAGACCCAATCATAGATTTCTCCTCCTAGTGTATATTTTTCTTTGTTGTTTTCTTTCATCCTTTGGTCGACTGGTTTTCCTTTTCGAAGTTTTCCTAAGAGATATCGGCCTTGAGCTTTTTTGTTCCCCCTATGTCTGATTAATTCTCTTTTTGCCTCTATTACCGAGTCTTTGTTTTTTCCCAAGTCCTAGCCGTACCATCCAAGTCTTCATTATTGCAAGCCCCAACACTGAGAGAGGTCTTATATGGAATCAAGTGAGCGTGGGAATAGGGATTTGAAATGTTGAGAGATTATGCATCAAGGATTGTGAAATCTCGATTCTCAAAGGGGAAGATCTAGGTCATTCATTTGTGAGAAGAAGAGAGTCGTTTATTTGACTTCAACGATTTCAGAAATCAGGAGTTCGAGGCTCTCATCACAAAGTGCACCCATAGCCCGAAGTCCCGAAATGAAAAATCCTGATTTCATGATTTCGTGAATCAAAGGTTTCCCAAGAGCAGCATCTCTTTCTCCCGAAACGTGAAATTGCGAAAGCTCCTAGAAATTGGGCCCATGGTCCTAGCGCCTGGTCATAAGGGAAGAAGGTCCAAGAGAAGGGGCTAGCACTCGTCGCATAGTTGAAATTTTGTATTGTCAAGGGAATGATCGTGGCCATCCATTTTGAAGCAAGTATGACCTCCAATCTCAGTGATCGTTTCGCGATTTCGGGCATCACGATATTGAAGCCAAGATGGGGTGAAAACTCCCGAAATGAGAAACCCCAAAACATCATGTGGGACAAGCATGAGGTCATGGCCCACAGTCACATGGGGTGGTTGAAAAGAGCCACACTAAAGGTGTCAAGAGTGTTTGTATTAACAACAGAGGAAGGTACATGGTTTCAAGGTGCCAAGTTTAACTCAGCAAGTTAGGAGTGTCGCCTAAGAGCATTCATGGAAATATGGGCTCATCCCGATCCCAATAAGGGAAGTTAATGAATCCAAAGAAGGTGATTGAAACCTCGTTTCAACCATAAATAGGAAGCATGGAAGCACTGGTCGTGGAGGCGGGCTGTCAGCCCAAGGTCACCTTCTCATGAAATTTTCCTGCAAAACCCATACTGTCTTAGATTTGCGTCTGACAAAGGAAAGCCTCTGCAGTCTGATAGAAGGAGAATAAATGCAAATCTTTGAATGCAGGGGTCCAATTGCATCCCTGGGGGACATTAGCAGTTCTGATTATATATACTCATGTTTTATATTTTGTAAGTGTCGATGGTTGAGCTAAGCTCCCGATTTGTAAAGTTTTAGCAAAGCCTCTGGTTCTCTGGTTATGATATGTATTTGAGACTTCTTGTTTAATGAAAAATAGTTTCCTTTCATCTTTGTGTAACTGTTGCATTAAAACACTCGGGCATGGAGGATCCAGTCGAGGGTAGTTGTATTTTTGTGATGGAGGTTTGATCATGGTGATGTTACAACCAATTTTAACCAGTTTCTTGTGTTCTCTTTTTCCTGTGATGCTGAGAGATCGGGTATGGATGATCCAGTCGGGTCGCTGTGAATGTATTGTAATGTATGTTTGATTGTAGTACTGTCATAGCGGTTTGAGTTTCTTGAAATTATGAATTCAAGAGGATCTTGTATTTGAATGTTTTCCTCCTTAGGCTGCTAGAAGACTAGATGTCCACAGTAGACCATTTCATTCTCCTCAAATTCTTCCCCCTACTCACCACCATACTATAATTTACTGACTAAAGTTAGATCAAGACCTCACTTGCCTATGCATGCCAACCCAGTTTTCTGAGTTAAAATGATATAATCTTGAGACCATGTCCATTAGACCACCCTTAAATTTATTCATTGTGACATACAAACTAATGGGTACTGGTCTTACCTCTGCCGCAATCTAGAGGTGACTTCTAGTGCTAACAATTTGTACGAAAACAACCTTTAATTTCATGTTTTGTAGTCATGAAATTAAAGAGGGAATAAAATCATTATGTCGCACAAAAACATACTCTCATTAAAGTGATAGGGAAAAGTTTAAGCAATACTGACTAGCATTAAAACAACACATTTTTACAAAATATCCGTCAATCTGTCGAATACACATACTGGGTAGTGAGTAAAAGACGATGTTGTATTTAAAAAGACAATGAAGAACATGGTGCTAGTTGGGAAGCTAACAATTGATGACTCACAGGGAGAAGCAATTATCTCTGATTGGATAAGTCTTCATCTCAGGAAGAAGAAGAATAAGACTTGGAGAAGAATTTAAGCTTTCTTGTATAAGTTCATTTTCATACCCATACAATATTAGGATGAGCTTAGTGGTCATAAAAAATTACCATAATTCATAAACTAGAAAAAAATCTTTGCAGGGGATTGTAACCTAAAAGGAATTTTTAATCAAAGAGTCACTATTTTTTTTAAAAGGACTTCAATACCGTTGGCAGAGCCACTACTTCCAGTAGGCATCCATATCCTCGACAAGGATACCATTTAACCCACTCAAATGCTTTAATCCCATCCAATAGTTACGTTCACATGATGTATGCTTCCATGGAAAGTTGATTTATTATTCTTAATGGCATGTTTCATTAAGGATAAGCATGTACCTTCTACCTCTCAACCCGACATTGCTTCACTTCCAGCAAGCCTATTCAGTACCCCAACAAGGTTTTCCTAGTATCATGTGTGCATTTACTCGCTACCAGTGAGCCTGTTCAGTACCCTGGTGAGTTTACACGCATTTCCAACACATAAGTGTTTTTCAACCCTCGTTTTCCATCCTTTAATAATATAATTAGAGAATTGCTAATGAAAATTGAGTGAAGAGAGAGGAGTGATACTTGAGGTTAATTGCAAGACAGGTGTACCGTTGATCATGATTCTTATTTGCTTTGAGAACTGGAAGGTTTCATCATGGTATAGATATGTTAGATTTCGGTTAGGAAATCATCTAGAGGATGGGGAAGAACTTAAAAGTCATTCCTTAAGAATATGGATGGTGTAAAAAGTATAAATATCATTGTAATCATCAAAGGTTAAACGTGTCTACGGGTGTAATTTTATGGCAGATGATTTGAGGATAGAACAAAAGTAAAAATCAACTTGTAAATCAACTATCTGAGTTGTATCTTAATATCAGGACCTCTTTGAACTATTTTAGATTGCTTGAAAAGAAAAAGTCTTAAAAATAATGCTTCCTTCTGATGATTACTCTTGGATCAACAATATGATAGTTCATAAAGACAGTCAAAATAGAAATTTCAATGAAAGAAAATAAAAACACACAAAACACCATATATTTACAAAATGTTTGATCCCAGTTTGGTCAAGCAAAGTATTTTTTGAGGACTTGGCCATTCACTGGAAAAGTTTCTAATTGTCCTTCTAAGGTTTGCATAGGAAAAGAGCTAGGACCGAGTTTTTCAGTGATTATAAAAGGTCCTAACCATAAATTCTAGAATTTTGAATGTTCCCCTTTTTCCTCATGTGATTTATACCACCTAAAAACCAAATCTCCTATATCGAAATTTCAATCAGATGAATATCTTTTGTCGAATCATCATTTAACCGTCTGTTGGTGTTGATCCATTTTACGTTTAGATTGTGTCCTAGTTTCTTCTAATTTCAGCAAAGCATTTATTCAACTTTCTAAGGTCGGGCACTCTTTTTCCTGGACCTTTTTAGATAGCTACAATTATGGAATAAATACATTGAGAGGTGGGATAGATTCTCTTTCTTATACGAGAAAAATAAAGGAATTTCCAATGGTTGTTTTGGGTGTAACCCTATCATCCCACAGTGCGTAGAACAAAGTGATATGCCAATTTTTATTATTTTTTGATACTGTTCTTTAAGGGATATTAATTAAGTTCTTATTGGTTGATTCAACCAGACCATTACCTTGAGGGTAATATTTGGCAGAATATTTCAATTAAATTCCTTTTTCAATAGCAAAAACATTCAAATCCATCCAGGAAAAATAAGATGCATTTTCAAACACCAAAGATTCTGGAATTTTGAAGCGTGAAATGATATGAGTTTTGAGGAACAAAATCACCTGATTAGTGTTGAATACTCTTAGAGGTATGGATTCATACCACTTGGTGAAGTAATATGTTGTTTTAAGTATGTATTTATGTTGTAGGGAAGAGACAGGATTGATTGGCTCGATAACGTCAAGGCCCCATTGTTGAAATGGCTGATCAACTGTCACTAGCTACAAAGGGAAAGTAGGGTTCCTAAATTTTCCAGTAGCCTTTTGGCATGTAGCACATTTGCGATCCATATCGTGAGAATCTCTAAACAACATAGGCCAATAATAACTAGCTCTGAGGACTTTATGAGCAGTTGTTTTTCCTTCAAAGTGACCTCCTGCATTGCCAGAATGTAATTCATTTAGAAGTTTTTTAGATTCATCCTTTTCTAAGTAACGTAATAATACTTGATCAATTTTTTTCTAAAAGGAACATCATTAATCATTTGAAATGGAGTAGATCTAAGTATTAATTCCCTTCTCTTTTGGGGGTCAATACGTTCTGGAGTAGTTCCATGTATTAAATAAAATTTAATGTCAGAATACCAAGAATCAGGAGTGGTTTGTGCACAAAAGATTTGGTTTTTATGAGCCAGTGTTTCATTTAATAAAACAGAGTCATCTTTAGGTGGATTGACTGACTCAACCACTAATTTGAAAATACCTTGACCTCTAACAATCTATAATGTCCCTTTCCAAATAGGAGCTCCAGAGAGGAGACTTAATGGTCTAAACTGCCCCACTAGACTATAGCCAGGGCCAAAGAGGGGTAAACAGGGTTACTAGAGGTCACTCCAGTCACAGGTGTTATATTCGGAAAGTGTCATTGAGATAAAAAGGGTTAAAAGCGCTTTTAAGTCATTATGAGCTAAAAATAGAAGTCAACATTGAATTAGTGTTTCAACAATGATTTAGGGTTTTGGAAGTCAACAGTTAATTAGGGTTTCAGCATGATTTAGGGTTTTGGAAGTCAACAGTGAATTAGGGTTTCAGCATGATTTAGGGTTTTGGAAAGCTATAAAGGAAGGGTCAGGGACCTAATTCATCATTATGTAGACTATGACTTGTCATTGAGGAGAAGAGGTGCATCTCATGAGAGATAGTTCATTGTATTCTAGGAGGAAGACACCCGTTGGTTGATTTCAGTGTTGAAAGAAACACCCTACTCACTGGGAAGATCATCCAGGTCTTCCATCATTCTTCATTGATTTTGAAGTGCTCCCATATTACGGGTATTATCTTTTAGTTGTTTATTTGTATTCCGGCTAAGATCCTTTTGTCTTTTGATCTAGATGAGTGTTGTTATTTTATTCAGTCGCAGTTGCTTATTTATATTCTGGCTAAGATCCTTTGTATGTTGATCTAGTCGAGTATTGTCAGTTATTCAGCCACTTTCGGCCATTTTATAATCCACAGAGATATCATAATACAAACTTTGCAGTCCTTTGTTAGGTTTATTATTTGTATGATCATTTATATGTTGTAAACCTTTGATCCTACACACACATTAACAACGTTTCCTAGACTAGCCAAGTTAGGAACATTACAGTGGTATCAGAGCTTTAGTCCTGCTAGCCTGTGACTAAAGACAATGAGTGAAGCAGAATACCCAGAGGGTCGTGAACACATCGGTGACGAATATGTCACTTACAACAGGCATAAGGAAAGAAGGCATAGGCCTGATTTTTCCCCTTTTCCTCCTAGCTCAAAGGAAGAGGAAGAGGCACACAGAGAAGTAGAGAGAAGGGTAGAGTGTGAGGTAGAGAGGATGTTAGGAGATAGATATGAGTGACCAGAGGGCAGTGGAAAGGCCCCCGTAGATACAGAGGTATCTTTCATGCAGGTTATCAATGATATGTTAGCTAGTCAATGGACCATGTCTCAATCCTTGGCACAGGTGGTTGATAGATTGGCTAGAGTGGGAACCCCAGATACACAAGTCCTGCATGCAGCAAAGGGGAACTCAGGAGTAGGAAGTAGACCCCAGTCACCCTCTCGCACATACACCTATGCGAGTAGGATTCCCAGATCCTTGTTTCCTAGTTTCCAGAGGGCACCCCTAGTAGCAACACCGCCACCGATACCACAGAGGCCACCCACTCATGTTGATGACATTGCAGAGTATAGGAGGGAGTATGCAACATTGGGTCATGACTTCCATTAGGACATGACCTTAGTCGAGTACTGTGGACTCATAATCAGGAACCACCCCAGAGAGCCGTAGAGGGGAGGACCACAACAGCAGTAGGGGCATAACCTCGATTTCATCCAAAAAGTTGGGAAACTCACCATCCCTTCTTTCGATGGATTGTCCAAATACACTGCCAAAGCTTGGGTACAAAAGCTAGAAACATATTACAAGCTCAACCAGATTACTGAGACAGAGGCCATCAGTTTTGTGACCTTACACTTGGAGGGTGAGGCACACGAGTGGTGGTACCATGGACTGGTGACATTGGGTCATAGTCGCATAATCTCCTATAGGGAGTTTACAGATAGGCTCATGGACAGGTTTGAAAGGAAGGATCCTGAGATACACTTCAGGGATCTAGCCCAGTTGAGACAAACTGACACAGGAGAGGTGTTCATCACAGAGTTTCAGCAGGTAGCCATGGCAGTGACAGATATATCAGAGCCCAGGCTGATCATGATATTCACATAAGGACTCAAAGATCCTTTGAGAGGATGGGTGAAGGCATACAAGCCTCCCACTTTGTAGGATGCCATCCTTCGCACTCAAGATCTAGCAGACTTAGTGCCAAAGACTAAAAATTTCTCCAAACCATTTGTGCCCCACAAGGATCGAAACAGGAAGCCATTCCAGAGAGAATGGAAGGGCAAGGAGAAGTTGGATGATGAGACTAGGCGAGAGCTTATGAGGAGGAAGCCTTGCTTCAGTTACGGAGATCCTTGGGTCCCAGGCCACAGGTGCATGGGCAAGGGAGAGATTCATTATATTGAGGTAGTAGCAGACAATGTGGACAGTGAGGAGGAGGAGAAGGACAATGGATCCACTAGTTTAGAGGAGTCAGCACCAGCAGAGGAGCAGCTTCCCCATAGACCACCGACACCGGCAGGATCCCATCCTCCAGTAGTCCCACAACCACCAGAGCAGGCCAATAGGAGGAAACCAACAAAGGGTGGATTCATAGAGACCTATTCTGGTGTTCCCAGGTATGATACCCTCTGTATCAGAGGGGTTATTTAGGGGAAATGAGCAATCACCCTGATAGATGGTGGGGCCACCCACAACTTCATCGACGCTTCACTAGTATCGAGATAGGCACTTCAAACATAGGAGTTTGAGGGGTTTGATGTTGTGGTAGCAGATGGCCACACAGTCGAGTGTCTAGACAGAGTTCCAAACTTAGATATGAAGTTAGGAAACTACACAATTAGAGACACATTTTATGTGGTTGACCTATCGGACATAGATGTGGTGTTAGGAGTTCAGTGGATGATTACCTTGGTAAAAATCACTACCAACTACCAAACCTTGGAAATGGGATTCAAAGATCAAGATGGAAAGAAGGTTGTTCTAAGAGGTATGTCAATAGGATCACCCAGGACAGTTTCAGCCAAGAGGATGGAGAGGATATTCAGACATGGGGAGGTAGCATATGCCACAGAATGCTTGATCACTACTCAGAAGGAT
>SNQJ01S0186695.1:0-18563 GCA_010110895.2 Picea sitchensis
ATGTATGTAACAACCCTAGTTGAATATATTCTTAGGGATTATTAAGTAAAAATTTATTAGGTAATTAATTTTTCTAACATGTTATTAACTAAACAGAGATTGGTATAATGATATTAATTAAATATTTATTAATTAATTAATTGTTATAATTTTGATTAATTAATTAACTAATTAATTACCTATTACATTCAATGACATGGTTATTAAATTTAAGAGGGTTAATAAATTTAATTGTTTAATTAATGGATTAGGTATACGGAGGGGATAAGAATCATTAAATGTAAGGATAAGAAACATTAATAATCGGATAAGACAATGAATGTAAGGATAAGGAAAGGGGGAGAAAAAAAGGGTCGGTGAAGGAGGGATATGAGGGGGGAGGAGGCTTACGGAAGGGGATTATTCTTTTGGAGGGTTCTCTTGGATTTGCGGGTTTGAGTTCTGTAATCAGGGAAGGATCATTACGGGGGGCACTAGTTTGCTGGGGGTTTTGGGCATGGGGGGCCAGGATATCCATATGGTATCCTGGAGCTAGGAAGTTGTCCTAGCTAGCAGGGAGGAAACACGATTTGGGCAGAGTTGATCAGCGCATCAAGCAGCAGCAAGGAAACAACAAGGCAACAGGGGGGAGGGACAATCATATCGGCAGAAATTAGCATCAGAAGCAGGTAATTTGTTATGAAAGTGCTAAGTTTTCTTTTTTTTATGCTGTAGTTCAATATTAATCTCTGTTGAATATTGTGTATATGTTGGTGATTAATTTATTGTGTAATTGAAATGATTTATATCAGAATTAGTATTTACAGGCACTTCACAAACTCATCTATATAAAAGATAAAAGATGTTGAAGACAAAATGGATGGGTCCAATTGTTCCTGAAATTATTCCCCAAACATGTACTTGAATTGGGGAAAAGATTGTGGAAAATAAACACACGTGATAGCAGAAATGAACTGGTTTAGCACATTTTCCATTGTGTGCTCCTGAAGTTCCCATGCATAGTCACTTGGCAATACGAGTTCTTCCCAATCCTAATTCTCGTATCGAAATTCAAGCCACCATAGATTCTCCATGATAGGTTGGGTTGGAGGGTATTTGGTGAGTTTCGGGATATAAAGTCCATTTGAGATGGCCATTTCTCCCTCTCTACAGCCAATAAATTCATTGGTTGTGGCTAACCAAGGTCTTCCCAAGATGACGGGATGGCCTTTGGTAGGATACTTTGAGTGGATGGCCATAAATTCTACTGGGTACTCCCATGAGGCTAAATTAACTATGAATTCATCTAGAATTACTTCAAGTATAACCCTAGTTTTATCTGCTAATTCCAAGATGGTTGGGGTAGGTCTACGAAGAGGTTGCAACTGTAATTTATCCAAGGTAGTAGCGGTCATAACATTGATGGCTACCCCTAGGTCTATGAGAGTGTTTGCAATGGATACCTCATCAATGGTTATGGTCACTACAAGGTTTCTTGGGTTCCCATATTTTGCTAGCTTTGGCTACTCTGATATGTATTTAGAAAGTTCTCCTATCAAATTTATTGTAGGAGGGTCCTTCTACTTCCTACCTGGCTTCTTAATACACAATTCTTTGACTACCTTACTATAGATTGGAATTTCCTTGATAGCTTGAAGTAAGGGAATCTTGACACAAATATTATTCAATTCATTCAAGATGTCAATTTTTGGTCAAGTGGTAGGTTTCTTGATTACTAATCTTTCTAGATAAGGAGGGGCCTTCATAATTTGTGAAGGTTCATTTTGGGGAAGCTTGGGTTCTTAGTCCTTAGGAATAATAACATCTTCCCACCTAGTGTCACTCGTAGGTTGTTTGATGGTTTCTTCTTCTTCTTCTTCCTGGATGACTACTGAAGGTCTCTGCCTATCCAGAACTTTTCCCAATCTTAGTTGAATATCTTGTAATAGAACAGGAGTAATAACATATGTCGAGAAGGCCTGCATCTCAACATTATGAAGAGGTTGAGTGGGCCTATTATTGGGATTGGGCACTGGTTGTGTCAGTAATAATGTTGGTCTCAGGGAGCTTGCATTCTGATATTGTAGCGGTTGTTGTTGTAGAATAGGAGGTAAAGGTGGTGGAACAAAACTTGGCAGAAGTTGCAGAGTGTTCAGTGGAAACTGAGGGTAAGGATGGTTAGACATAGGGACAGGTGGAGCTTGAGGGTTTCCTTGGTTATTCCCTCCTCTCCATCCTTGAAGCCAAGGATGTTGGTACTGTGCAGACCAGTTTTGCCAACTTGGTGAGTTCCATTGTTGTTGTTCTTGTTAATAATAGGGTGGAACTTGGGATTGTGGATCCGAGTATGTGGGTTGGTTCCTAGGCTGCCATGGCCTCCTAGGTGAATAAGAGGATTCTCAAGGATCCTCGCTCCTATAGATGTCTAACAAACTAGGAAATGATGGACATTTTTCAGTTGAATGGTATTATGTGTAGAAGCCACAAACTGAAATGTTATCTAATGGGCATTCCCTTGAGGAATGCTTCCTCCTGCATCTTGGGCAATATATGCTCATTGCTGCATTTTTCTCCTCCTGTTTCTTTTTAATTTTGAGGGTGTCCAACTAGGGGCCTATTGTGCTTAAGATATATTTCTTGAAGTTCTCTAAAAGGTTCCCTATCTCTGCACTCATGATACCACCTAAACTAATTGGTTTTAAGTTTATGTTATAAGGGTCCCGAACATTCTTTCTTGTTTTATCTCTACTCCTTGAGTAATTCTTACACATTTCACATATTTTGGCAAATGGTTTATAAGAGATGTCACTTGATGCCATCAGGTTAAGAATCTCTGGGTATTCTTCTGAAATTCCCTTAAGGAAAATATCCCTAAGTGCATCCTCTAGGAGGTCATGGTATTTTGACTTCTGGGACATGTATGAAAACCGTTCCATATAGTCCTTGAGATTCTCATCTTCTAATTGTTGGATTTTAAAATATCGTTACGAGATTATTTGGTCTTGTTGTAGTCTTGGTTTTTTTTAAGAAATATATCTTCCATGGCTTCCCAGGACCTAATACTGGATTTTCCCAACCCCATGAACCATATTAGTGCAGAGTCCTTGAGGGTGGCAGGAAAGAGTTTTAGTTTCTGGGCATCTTGTAAGTAATTGTAGCTCCTACACAAGATGTCGAATTCAAATAGAAAGGTATCTGGATCTTCACTTCTTTTACCATAAAAGGTGGGTAGTGCAGAGAGAGGAATATTTTTCATATTGACATTTGGGGTGGTGTCCAAAATTGGAAACTCGAAGGTAGTTTCGGTTTGGTTTCCATCCTCTTCTTCCTCCCCATGTCTTACATTGTTGTGATACCCATGATCATCCATACTAGTTTGGTTTCCAAAAAGAGAGTACCTAGGTGGTTTTATTTTTGAAGAAAATAAGGTTTCCCTCTGATGGAAAGGTATTCCTACTGATTGGATGTCTGGGACTCTACTCGAGCCGGTTAATATTATTGGTGCCAAAGTTTCTGTGTCAATTTGAGACACAATTATGTTGGTTGAATTACCAAACAAAATATTCACCTGTTCAGGGTCTATGATGTCTTCAAACTTAGGATCTTGTGGTGGTGGTGTAAAATCAAAGGTTGTATTGTTTGGTTTTGCAGAAGGCTCGAGTGGTCTTGCCTCTTGTTCCACTATTACTGATGCTTCAATTTTTTGTTTTGTAGTGATCCCTGTCTTAGTCTCTTTAGAGACTACTTTAGCTCTTTGGGATGAGCTAGCTCCTATTTTTCGGTATCGGTCTGCATAATTTATGAGTGGAATGTTCCTTCCCCCAAAAAGGTTGGAAGGAACCTTGGTTGAAAGATCTGATTTAGATTTAATGTATCTACCTTTTGGGTCTCTAGGTATGTTCATGAAAGAAAACAAAAAGAAAAACTACCACTGGCTTTGGGGGAGCCTGCAATAGCAGATGCGCAGGTTCTTACCTCTCGTATTCAAGTTCCCTTGCCACCAATATAATGCTAAGTTTTAGAAATGATTTAATTCCTACCTTGAGACAACTCCCTGGCAACGGCGCCAAAAATGATGGGTGTTCTATATGCACTAAAAACACACTAAAAGCCCTCAATTAAATAGTCAACTTGGGGTAAGTAAACTTAGAGTTGTATCACTATATATGCCAAGGAAGAAAGGCTAGAGGTAGTATAGTCTAACCAAGGAAATGGGCTATCTAAGGGCTAATCTACTTAAGAAAAAACTACTAATGATCAAACCCTACTAAGAAATTTAAACTATGTACCTTAAGTAACCTTTGAACAAAGGATCGATTGATAGTTCTAAGAAAGCAAATGAAAACCCTACTTAAATCAAACTAACTTAATCATGACAATAAGCTAAAGCAAACTATCTAATAAGCAATAACAACAACAAAATACTTTAATTAACCTACTCAAATTCAGTAAGCAACTATCCTATAAAAGCAAGTGAATAAGTAGGAAACTACCCTATCAAAGAAAAATAGACAAGAAAGCAACTAACTTATTAAAGCAAGTAAACAAGCAAGAAAACAACTAACTAACCTATGATAACTTTTACAGCAAGTAAACTAATTAAGATTACTCAATAAGCAACTATTCAAGCTAAGAAGTAGGTGAACTCTATTCTTAAATCAAACTTCACAACTACTTCTAATTTATGAAAGGAAATCTTAATCTACTAAATTGAAAGCATTATGAAAATAAAAGTAATTAACAACTAATCTTTAATCTATGATAAGAAACTACTCTTTAATCTACCAAAGCAAGAAGAATATTCTCTAATCTACAAAAGCAAGGAAACTATCTATGAAAGCAAGAAAACTCAAACATAGTGTTGATGGTTATGTCTCTGGTGTCTTATAATATCACGATGGCACTTAACAATTAATGATAATTCAAGAGGGATAAACTCGATATTGACTTCAATAGACAAGTGAAAAGTGTGAATTAGACAATCTAGTGAGAATTTAGCCATTATAGAAGCAACATCAACTATCCTGCATATCCATGTGATTATTCAATCATGCATTAATCATCAACAATAAAAAACACTATTCTAGTAAATTCAATCGCATTCTATACTAATTAAGCAAATTCGTACTAAGATTCATAACTGAAAACTAAATTCAATAATCAATTTTGAATTGAAATTGCAACCTAAATCTAGAAAAGGAAATTGCATGAAAATAAATTGAACTAATTCTATTCTAACAATTCAAATTGCGAAAGAGGAAATATTCATAAAACATAAATTAAATACTATTTCAGCATATGAAAATAAGAAAACTACCTAACAATTAAATGAGAAAAACTAAACAGCAATTAGATAAGCAAACTAACAACTATCAATCCACCGAAACTTGCCAAAGAAACCATGAACTAAAAACTTTGTTCTAACTCTGTTTCAGCATAAAGAAAATCTAATCTATCATCTAATTACACGCGGGGTTGGTATTTAAGCTTGCAATCTTATCTCCTATCAACTAACAAATCATTGCATATTAACAATAGCCTCCATAATAACCTGCAAAACTGAACTAAACTAATTAAATTATAAACAACAAGTTATACAATAAAGAAGCATAATGAAAAAACTCATGTACAGAAAATGAATAAAATGACATCTACACTATTCAATGCACAAGAAAACTAATTGGATATTCACTCAGACTACTGGTGGGCCCCCCCAGTAAGTCGTGGTTAATCTTCAAAGATGAACCACGAGCTTAACAACATGAATTCACCATTAAAATAAAAAACGCAGTCTTTACACAGTTTTAGCAAATTGTATATGAAAATAGAAAAATAGAGAAGAACTGTCTTTTTCTCTCTAACTCTATTTGTCTGACCACTGAGGTGGTATTTATAAGTTTATAAGCTGAGAGGTTGACCACTGGAAGGGTCGACCTTCTCTAAAAACAAAAAATTGCATTTAATATGCCCTAACTGTTGGTGGCTTCTAGAAATAAGACGAGCCAATAATTGCCCAGCATAATAGCCCAAATCGAGTTGTCAGAAGCTCAGTAGCTACAGGCCACAAGCACAAGAAAAACCCATATCTCTTGTTCACCCATCACTAGCCACCGATATGCTAATCGCCAAATCGCCCATGGTTTTTGTGCAGGACAGAGTGTCGGACGGAGTGTTGGATGGAGTACCGAACTGAGTGTCGGATGGAGTACCGGACGGAGTGCCAGATGAAAAAATAAGTTGTGATTTTTCCCTGTGACACACAAAACGCGAATTATTTTCCTGGAATCATAAAAACATGTTGAATTATACTCAAAATCATCACAAAACATGAATCACGCATGCCTGGTATGAATCATAGTGATTTGACACAAAATCTCTTCAAAAACTCTTCAAAACGGGAAAACGCATATACATATTCGACCAAAAAGGATCTAATTAACATCATTAAATCAATCATATCACAGGCCCAATAGTTGTTACATTTTATTTCATTACCAAGCTACCCAAAGTAGTGAAGAAACATGATTCCATCATGGTAGTAGTGGATAAATTAACAAAGGTTGCCCATTTTATTCTAGTAAAGATAACACATAAGGCATCGAGCATTGCATAAATTTGTATGAAATAAATTTCCAAGATACATGATGTGCCTAAGTCAATTGTATCTGATAGAGATCCCAAATTTTCATCAAAATTTTGGAAAATGTTATTTAACGGATTTGGGACAAATCTGAATTTTAGTACAATATATCACCCAGAGACAGGTGGATAGACAGAGGGGATCAATTAGGTGACTCAAAATATGTTGAGTATGTATATAATGGAAAATCCATATAGGTGGGAAGACTACCTTTTTTTGGTGGATTTTTCATATAATAATGGATACCAAACATCCTTAAAGATGAACCCATTTAAAGCACTTTATCGTAGAAAGTGTAACACGCTAGTGAGTTGGGACAAACTAGCAAACATAACAGTTCTTGGGCGTTAACTGATCAAGAAAATGGAAGAAAAAAAGGTAAATAGTAAGTATAAATTGAATGCTACACAGGACAAGAAGAAAATTTATGCAGACAAAGGAAGAACACACAAAGAATTTTGAGTGGCTGACCATGTATTTTTGAAAGTGAAGGTTACGAAAAGTTCGCTAAAATTGGAAAGATTCTCGAAATCGACAGCATGCTATTGTGAGTTTCTTGAATTATTGGAGAGGATTGGTCATGTTGCACACATTCTTGCACTACGTACATCCATGTGCATAGATAAAAAAAAATCATGTGTATTTGCTTAAGAAGTATGTGCATGATCCTAACCATGTAATTGATTGGATTGTGATCCAAGTGGAGCACAAGTATGACTTCTGGGTCCAACCAATGTGCATATTGGATAGGAAGTTCAAGGTGATCTGGAATCAATCCATAGGATTGGTAAAGGTTTAGTGGACTTTCTACGGTCCTAAAGATGCTACATGGGAGCTTGAGGACACCATGCGGGAGGAGTGCCCACATATTTTTTAATCTTTTTGAAGAATTATGAATGTACATTTGTATATAATGCATTGAGTACAATGCATAAATAAGGGGGAGGGGAATGAAATAACCCCAAGTTGTAAATGTGTATATGTACATATGTCTTTATAGGTTGGTTAGCCAGTATGGTTTTTGGGTTGGAGTGCCTATGTATGTATGTTTTGGGCTAGAGTGTCTGTGGGATATTAGGTTAAAGAGCCTGTACACTAAAAGGACATTGAGTCTGCATTGTACATTGTAATCACACTCATGATATTAATAAAATACAGCACATATATAGAATAAGTCAAAAAAAAGTGTATGGGTGGATAGGACTCCAAGAGAGGGAAAGGGGGCTAGGTCTTAAGGAAAAGGGATTAATCTAGGGTGATAAGCCAAATATATTTAAATATTCCTAACTTCTAAGCATAAGTATTTCTTTATGAATATATCCTAAGTTCCAAAAATATGGGACGAATTCCCAAGTGAGTGGAATGGGTTCTTTATGTGCCACTTGTCAAGTTTAAACTATTCATACATAAACTTTGGACTTAGTGAGAAAGTCATTCCATTATTATGGTTAACATTTCATGTGGGTTGGAGCTAGAGAAGCCATGGTGAACCTATTACCATGTGAACCTAAGAATCTTAGGTGGAGGTGAACAATTCTCTTAGGGTTTCCTAGGGAAAGGTTGGAGCCCTAGAGGGAGAATTGTCTAGGATAGGTTTCCTTGTGTGTGAGGCATAAAGAGTGCCTAGAGACTCCATTATATAATTTTGTATTCATGGAGCCACAAATCTCTGAGACTTGTTGGTCAGCCTATGCTAAATCCCTGGAAGGGAAGTGGTACAGAGTGAGGGACTCCAATGTAGAGAAGGGGGTACATTTCCTTGGGTTGTGTAGGATGTGGGGAATGAGAGGCTATAGATTGGAAATGTTGTTGGATTTTGGCACCTTGGCCTATCCTTTGATTGTGTGAATTGTGAGACCTTATTTTTCCTAGTGAGAGATCCTTTGATCTAGTGGAGTCATAGCCCTGGCTCGAGGGTGACCTGATGTTGAGAGAATTAGAATAGTAGTGTCTATGGTTGGGTGGAACATCTGAGGTATGAAACCAGTTGGTTCTTTTACAAAATAGAAGTTCCATGTTTATATTTTATTTTATTTCTCTATATAATATGCATTTATGATTTTAATTACTGATATAGAAATTTATTAATATTTTGCATGTATAATTATGTATGTATAAGTTAGAATGCATGTCTTGCATGTTATTGTTTGGCCTGCATAATTTTATCATATGCATAGCATAATTTTTATTTGGTATCATGGACCCCTTGGTAATAATTATTTATAGTATTAGAGAATTAATGGGCGAGGATCAAATAATTTTAAAAAGTTCAAAATGTGGTAGAGTTTGGATTTCATGACATATGCCCAGAAGTGAGTTTGGGGTGTGTTACAAAAATAGTAGCTTGCTCACTAATTTACTTAAGTATACCCATGAGCATACCTTTGGTTAATACTTATCCTTAGAATATGCACAATAATTTCCTATAGGTGCATATTTGGGTCTCTCATGACAAATTTTAGGGTTCTGAAGGTGGCAATGATGGATTAAGGGAGTAATAAATGTAATAAATGAAAAATGGAATTCAAGAATGATGTTAGTGATGTTTTATGATCAATTTTAAAGAGTTTATGGTCATTTATTTATTTTCAATTGCCTCATTGGAGAATGGGTTGTTTAAATCCCCCATACCCTAGCCGAATGATATTTGTTTTGCATGAAAGGTTGTTATATCTATTGTTAATGGTTTAAATTTAGTGTATACCTCTATTATGAGTTATTTGGTTCCATGAATTAGTCCATCATTGGCCTCCTTTAAGGAAAAAAGAGCTCATCCCCTCTTCCCTTAAAACATGTAAAGCAACACATAGAATGTTTATGTAATCATTATGGATGAGTGTAAATATTGTTATGATGCATTCATATATATAATTGGATGGGATATGTCATGTGAAGACCCAAAGAAAATTGATTCTTATGGTCTAGGTTTTATGCCAAACTTTATGACCATGTACATGTAGAAAATGAGACAAAAACCCTATAGGTTGAGTTATTTTCTCATGATTATTATGCTTTTAATGAATGTGGAATAAAAATTATAATAATTGAATAAGGTGTTAATTTCATGAGCCTAAGGCCATCAAACTTAAACCCTATATCTATCCTTATTGGAGAAGAGAACAAGTCATCCAATTACGTGATTCCAGGTAACTTTATGAGCTACTATCATGGATGAACTTCTGAATTGGAAATAGTATATGAATCATATGGTTATGTTTATGATAATTTGATTATGTCTTTTATTATTAATTGCCATCTTCTTAAGATGGTCCTATGTTGAAAATTTTGAATAGATAGTCTTAAATGGCTTGGGACTTTAATATTAATTATGTTGTTAAAAAAATAAGAAGTACAAAAGAGTTACTATTAAGAACCAAATATCAAAATAGAATAAAAAAACCTTAGAATAAGTACTCAACACCTTGAAAAAGAGAAAATTTCATATAATAAGCCTCTTCGAGGGGGAAACCTCCTTATACACCACATAAATTTCCAAATACAAGATGATTCCAAATGAAAATGTCTCCTTGGTATATATAGGAGACTAGGAGGTACAATTACAACTAATGGACCCAAGCCAACATAAAAAAAAATAACATTGCTAATGTAATATGCCCCAATTAAGGGGAAATGTTCCACTATTTAGGGCTTAACATGCCCCTCCCCTTCAGATAAGTGTTGTCTACAATGCTTGAGTAATTTTGGATGCTTCTGTATAAAAGACTCATCTTCCCAAGTGGAATCCTCAGCAGGTAGTTTCCTCCAATTAATGAGATACTCTGAAATGGATCTATTCCTCAGCTGGAAAATTTTTGTGTCAGCGATAGCTTCAATCTCCAATATGATTTTTCCTTCCTCGTCAAGTTCTTGAAATATAGTTTGAACTAGGATATTTTCACATATAACCTTCTTTAAGCATGAACCATGGAAAACTGGGTGTACTCACGAAGATGCGAGAAACTCTAATTTGTATGCCATAGTACCAATATTTTGCAACACCTTATAAGGGCATAGTACTTTGGTGATAATTTATTATCCTTCTTAGCTTGCTTGAGGAACATCTGTTTATATGGTTATAGTCTTAAAAATACCCAATCCCCTACTTCAAAACTTCTTTCACTATGATGCTAATATGTTTGTTGTTTCCTGTGATTCAGTGACATGGTCAAGTTGTCTTTTAAGAGTTGGAGAACTTCTTGTTGATGCTCAATTTGATATTCCACTACTTAAACCTTAGATTTGTCTTTTAGAGAATAAGTGGTGGAAGGTGTGTGGTATCCATAGAGTGCCATAAATGGTGTCATTTTTGTTGCAGTATGAAAGGAAGTGTTATACCACCATTGTGCCAAGGGTAACCATTTGAACCATTATGTTTGTTTATCAAAGATAAAACAACGAAGGTAGCCTTCCAAAAATTTGTTCACTATCTCTATTTTTTCATCAGATTGAGGATGATAAGATGATCTATGAGCCAATTGAGTACCCAAACAAGAAAATAATTATTTCCAAAAATGTCCAGTGAAGATGGGATCTTTGTCACTTACAATAATCTTTAGGTTTCCATGTAGCTTTTGAATTGTCTCCATGAATGTGGTGGCAACTATACTAGCTTTGAAAGGATGACAGAGTGCACAAAAGTGTGTGTACTTGGTCAGTCTATCAACAATCACCATGATGAAACTCTTTCCTTCAAACTCCGATAACCCTGTGATGAAATCCATGGAAACCTCCTCCCAACGCTGACTCACGATGGCTGATGGTTGTAAAAGACCTAGGGTCTTAATTGTTTCCACCTTATTATGTTGGAAAACCAAAAATTCTACCACAAACCTTTAAACATCAGTTTTAAGGCCATCCCAAAAAATTCCTTCTTGACCCTATGGTAGGTTTTCAAAAATCTCTCCCGAGTGCCCTCCTATCGGAGAGGTTTGCAATTCCAATAGTACATTTCTTTTGAGTTGGGAGTTCTTACATAAATATAAAGATGTTTGTACCATAGTGAATCATTTTCCATGTAAATGTATTTTGATCTTTGGAACCCTTTAACCTTTGAATGAGAGTCCACCGTTTTCGTCATTCTTCTATTCATCCCATAAACTTATATTATCCAATCGATTTGGATGATCGAGATAACATAAGAGAAAGAATCTCAGCGTCTTACATCCTTTCTTGAGATTGCATCTACCACAACATTTTTCTTCACTTTTTTGTATATGATTTCAATCACTTAACATCTTAGTACTTTATTTGTTTTTTCTTAAGATAGTCTTTTTTTCCAAGAGGTATTTAAGACTATCTTGATTTGTTTTTACCTTGAAGTTCCTACCACAATATTAGGTAGGGCACCATTTCTTCCAATACGTATTATTTCCATCATTTCCTTCTCTTAAATGGTTTGTGTAAGTCCTTTCCATTGGGTGGTCAACTTTCAAAATCAAGGGGCCTTCCCTCTTGCATTAGAAACACCAATTCATTTCTTTGAGGCATCACATTCCACAATAAAGGTTTTATGAATTACAGTTGTGTGGTCAAGACAAGAACTTTGCACATCGCCTCTTTAAGTTGTTAAAATCTTGAGTTGCCTCTAGAGTCCATGAAAATGCATCCATGTAGTTAATGTCATTAGTGTTGTTATTCTTCCATAGTTATGAACAAACTTGCGGTAGTAGCTTAGTCAAACCAAAATCCTCTAAGATTCTTCAATGTTTTGGGAATGCGGCCAGTCCATACATCATAGTCTTAATCTTGTTAGGGTCTAACAAGATTAAGGCCATGAAACATTCATGAGATACAATATGACCAAATACTCTACCTCCTTCCTCCAAAGAAACATTTGGATGGTTTGGCATATAGTTGTTTCTCCTTGAGTAGTTGTAGCACCTTGTCAACATGTGCAAGTTGTAGCACCTTGTCAACATGTCGCACATGATCCTCCCAAGAATTTCTATAGATTAGTATATCATCAAAAAATAATAACAAAAATTTTTGAAGGAAGGGATTGAAAATGGAATTCATCAACCCTTGGAATGTGGAAGGTGCATTCATAAGGCCAAAAGGCATGACCAAAAATTCATAATGGCCTTCATGAGTTCAGAATGTTGTTTTTGGGATATCTGCTTCCTTCATTTTAATCTGATGATACCATGAACAGAGTTCCAAATTTGTGAAATAGATTGATCCATGTAATTCATCTAACAATTCATCAATGACAGGAATGGGAAACTTTTCTTTCATAGTGATCGTGTTGAGATATCTATAATCTGGACACATATTCCATGAGCCCTTTTTATTGAGTACCATTACCACTGGTGTAGAGTAACAACTTTGGCTAGGTATAATAATTCCATCCTCTAACATTTCTTCAACCATACACTCAATTTCACTCTTATGGGCTTAAGGGTATCTATAAGGCCTGATGTTAGGAGGAACACTCTGAGGAATTAGGTGAATAGCATGATCATGATTTTGAGTGGGTGGAAGACCTTTGGGAATATCTTAAAATACTTTGGAATGATTATCAATGATCCCTTGGAGATCTAGGGGAATAGATGGATTATATGTTTGAACATCTAGTGAGAATAGTTGTACAATTACACCCTGATGCCTCTTTTTCAATAATTTTGTCATGCGATTAGAGATTATCACCTTACTAGGTGTTACACATTATTTTTTTCACCCATATAACCATTAATGATGTATACCTATCCTTTCTCTTTAGAAGGATCAGTGGCTTGAATCCCTAAAGAAGAATGAAGACACATTTTCCCAGAAAGATGAAAATTATATTTTCCTTTGTAAAAACCTTATAAAAATGAATCATCTCACCTTGATCAATGTTAAGGGTGCGACGATTTTGTATTGATGCGGGTTACACCATAGTGTCCTGCGACATTGTCACAGTTTGTGCAGTATTAAGGGTGCAATTATTTTTTTTACGAAGAAAAAGAGCATCTTCTCGACGTTTCTAAAATATAAGTTTCGAGGGTGAGGTGGACTCCAATCGGTTTGGATATGAGTCACATCCATGTTATAGTGGGATCATCCTAACCTCCTCACCCTATCCTTTTTATCTTATAAAAGGAGAGGAGTTCTCATGGGGAAAGCTAGTTTTTGGAGCTCGCTAAGCTAACTTGGAGATTAGAGTTCTTTAATTCTTGATTTCTTGAGTTTTTGAGCTTGGTTAGTTGGTGTGAAGATATTTTGATATATTAGTCTAGACAAGAGTTTGGAGTGTTTGGACCTATGTTGACTTTGAGTTTCACTTTTCCAAGTTGAGATTGTTAGTGACTTTCAAATCTATAGTCTCAGAATTCATGGAGCAAAAGTGTGTGGGAAGAAAGAAACTGTTGGAAGGGACCCTACAACATCAAGGCTTCAGTTGTATTCTCCTTTTCATATTTATAATACAGCGATATATTTATTTCCCATAAAATTGTTCTTATTTTATTGTATGACTCCTTGATCACATACATAGGTTTTGTTGAGTATACATTGTTTCTTTCACTTCGTTGGCTTATGTATTTTTACAGGTTTAGTATCCCATAAGCCTTGGAATGGAGAGAGGATGACACTAGTGAGGACAAATGGCATTTAAAAGGTATGTCATTTATCTCTTGTTATCTAGTATGTTTGATAATTAAAAGTTAGGGAAAGTTTTATATTTTGTCTTGTTTTGTTCTAGTTTCGGGGTGAAACTAGGGAGATCTGTTTGTGTCCACACTTACCGATTTTTCTGATAACACTGGGTTTCCCTGTGATACCCCTTAAATCAATTTATTTTCCTTCCAATGAAAATTTCATGAAAAGATCTTGAAAGTTAAAAGCCAATGTTCCCAATGATTGTAACCATTGGACTCCTAGTGCGACATCAACACCACCCATGAGTATAGAAATCATTGGACTATTCATTACATATTCCCCCATATTAAGATTGATCTTATTGCATTTTCCTAAGCAATTGATATTTCCTCCATCTACAATCATTACTCGAAACTTTGGTGTTGTATATATAAAGCAATTGAGAGCTTTGGCTAATTTATAGTGAATGAAATTATGAGTACTACCACAATCAATTAGGACTATTACCTTTTTCTTTTTGATATATCCTTCGATCTTGAGGGTTTTAGGAGTGTTAATTCCATCCAATGCATTACATGATATCATGGGAGTCAACTCTTCAGAAGAAATCTCTTCTACGTTTTCATCTTGAGATGGTTCTTGTTCTTGCTCTTATTCTTCTTCCTCTTCACAATCTATGTAGAATAATTTCTTCTCATCGCACTTATGTCCCTTATTGTACTTGATGTCACAATTAAAGAATGAACCTTTTTCTTTTCTTTCCTCCAATTGTTGAGGATTCAACCTTGTAGGTTGATGTTTTTCAGAAGAAGGAACATTATTCTCTCAATAGATGTTAGGAGTGGCCCTTCTAGTATCCATAGCCATATTTTTACTTTCAACATTTATCCCCACCCTGAATGCATTCTCCAATGATTTGGGTTCCCAAAGGAGAACCTCATGTTGAATGTTATCCTTTAAAGTTCCTATGAATACATCAATCAGGTGCTCATCTGTAATATCTATTACCTTTATACTAAATCTTTGGAAGTTCTCAATGTGCTCTGCAACTGAACCCTTTTGCTTCAGATTTATCAATTGGCTAAAGAAGGTATTGCTCCTTGTATCCTCATAGTGTATTATCATTTATTCTATGAAAATTTTGTTGGGTATGTGTTATATTATTTTCATGGGTGTGTGTGGGCGCGTCAAATTCGATAAGTGCATCTAGGCGGTTTTTGCTATTTTAGCGGATTTTGTTATTTTTAGCAGTTTTCTAAATTAATCCCGGATTAAGGGATTAGGGTTTTGGTAGCTACAGAATACCTAAAACATTGTATATAGTGTATGGTGAATGGTGAAATTAATACAATAAATAGTTGAAAGGTGCAGAACCAAGGAAGGTTGGTTTTCTCCCGGTTAAGGGTTTCCAGTGTAAATCTATGTGTACTATGTGTATGAGCCATTGATTAATTTATGTTTTTCTTAAGAATCTGTATGCATTGATTTACGTCACAGGTTTAAAACTTACATGTGGTATCAAATCTCATTTTTGGCTTCAGGGGGACGCCTTTGTTGTTGAGGTTTTGGCTCGGTCTTGATAGATCAAGTTTATCTTGGTTCTGTGATAAACCTAGGTTCAGTGGGATCTTTTGCAGTGGTGATTCGAGTGTAGGAAGAGGAATGGGGAGCTCTTCTAGAATTGAGATAGAGAAGTTCAACGGTAAAAATTTTGAGCTATGGAAGCTCAATATTGAGGACCTTCTTGTAGACAAATAACAATGGATCATTGTGGATCCTGGTACACATCCTACTGGTATGCATTCTATTGGCACACAGTCTACTGGTACACAACCTACTAGTACACCACCTATTGGTATGTCGAAGGAAGATTGGGAGAAATTGGACAGAAGAGAAAGGAGCATTATTCGACTCTTCCTAGAAGATTCGGGGTTGTTGAATGTCTCGAGAGAATCTACAGCCAAGGGACTATGGGATAAGTTAGGGAATTTGTATCAATCAAATTCCCTGGTAAAAAAGTCATTTCTTCGAAAGAAGTTGTATCATCTTAGGATGGAAGATGGAGATTCTATGATAGAACATCTAAATTCATTTAATACTCTGGTAAGTCAACTAGTATCTGTTAATATTACGATTGCAGAAGAAGATAAGTGTATTACTTTGTTATGTTCTTTTCCAGACTCTTGGGATAATATGGTTATAGCAATTGGTAATACCACTCAATCTACATTGAAGTATGAGGATGTAGTTGCATCCTTGTTATCTGAAGAGATGAGGTGGAAAAGCATCGATAGTTAGAGCACAGATGCTTTATTTGTAAGATGGCATACCCAATACATAAATAATGGTAAGTCTTCAGTGGGGAGATCTAAATCTATAGGTAGATCTAAGTCTCCAGGAAAATCTTTGAGGAAATGTTGGAAGTGTGGTAAAATAGGGCATTATAAGAAAGATTGCAAGTCTAAGAAGGTTTATAAACCAAAGGGATATGATAATACCTCTACCATGGAAGCGAAAACCTCCACTGAAGAAGGAGGTGATGCTTACCTGGCATCTACAAGTACACATGCAGACCGTGGTGTATGGTTAATTGACTCAGGTGTGTCATATCATATGACTCCTCACAGGGAGTGGTTCTATGAATATGAAAAATATGATGCTGGTGATGTATTCCTAGGAGATGACTCGAACACCAAAATCATGGGATGTGGAAGGGTTAAATTGTTGCTAAAATATGGAAGGATTAGAACACTCCCTGGGGTTCTACACATTCCAAAACTAGCCAGGAGCCTAATATCTGTAAGCAAGTTGGATGATGGAGGAGTGCATACTGTATTGGGAAAGGGAACTTTCAAGATGGTATGAGGAGAAATGGTGTTGATGAGGGTAGTTCAATGTGGAACTCTGTACAAGTTGTTGGGAAGAACTTATACTAATGGGTGTAACAGTTTTATTGTCTCTAAGAAGAGAAATAAAAAATACAAGACCAATATTGTCCCTGGAAAGAAGACCATGTTATGGCATCAAAGATTGGGGCATATTGGAGAAAAGGGCCTTCGAACAATACATGGTAAAGGTATGGTTGAAGGTATGTCTAATTGCACTCTGGATTTTGATTTCTGTGAAACTTGCATAAATGGTAAACAAAATCGAGTAAGATTCCCATCTGGTGCTACAAGAGAAAAGGGGATCTTAGAGTTGATACACAGTGATGTGTTTGGACCTGTGCATGTTTCGTCACTAGGTAAATATGTGTATTATGTTTCATTCATAGATGATTTCTCAAGGAACACATGGATTTATTTTCTTAGAAAGAAATCTGAGGTATTTGATAAATTTAAAGAGTTTAAGGCTCTGGTAGAAAATCAGACAGAAAAGAAAATAAAGGTATTGAGGACAGATAATGGTGGAGAATTTTGTGGAAATGAATTAGAAGAATTTTGTAAGAAGTGTGCTATAGAAAGGTAGAAGAATACTCCATACACACCTTAATAGAATGGAGTTGCAGAAAGGATGAACATGACAATGATGGAAAAAGAAAGGAGTATGCTTAGTGGTGTCGAGTTAGGATAGGAATTCTGGGCAGAGGCAGTGGGTACAACATGTTACCTAGTCAATCAATCACCCTCATCAACGCTGGATGATAAAACTCCACATGAGGTATGGACTGGTAAGACACCCTCTCTTGAAAATCTCAGAGTGTTTGGTTGTGATTCTTATGTACATGTTCCAAAGGAAAATAGGAGCAAGATGGATAATAAAGTTGAAAAGTGTATCTTTATGGATTATAAAGATGGTGTGAAAGGTTATAATCTTTGGAAACCCAAAACTAAGAAGACTGTTTACAGTCAAGATGTTGTTTTCAGAGAGATAAAATATGTTTCCAAATAGGAATTCCTACCAAGGCAAGAAGAACCTGAGAAAATAGAGCTTGAGTTGGATGATGCAAAATCTGAACCATCTGAAGAAGATGAAGCAGAAGAAGAAGAACCTCATGCCCCAGTATTGAGGAGATCAGTGAGGGAAAGAAGGCAACCATAAAGGTATAGTCCACCTGATTTTCATTCTAATTTTTCTTTATCTATTACTGATGATGATCCCAGAACTGTCAGGGAAGTGGAGAATTCAGAGGATAGTAAACTTTGGAAGAAGGCCATGGTTGAAGAAATGGATGCCTTGGATAAGAATGAGGCATGGAATATAGTTGAGTTGCCAGCTGGGAGAAAATATGTTGGTAGAAAATGCTTGTTTAAGAAGAAGTTTAATGTAGAAGGAAAAGTGGAGAAATACAAAGCTCGATTAGTAGCAAAAGGTTCTTCCCAAGTAGAGGGAATTGACTTTGGTGAGATTTTTTCTTCTGTTGCCA
>SNQJ01S0186697.1:9977-28540 GCA_010110895.2 Picea sitchensis
TGGATCAAAGTGCATCCAGCATATATCGAGGTCTATCCATGGTTCCAATTCAATTTCTGGTGTGTGCGATGAAGAAAGAGGCAATGGCTAAGTCCCTTGGCATTGCCCATACATATATATATATATATATATATATATATATATATGATGTATGGTAATATAATGTTTTTATTTTTAAATAATAATAATAAAATAAATAATTATGATAGATTAAAATAATTGTTAATATAATATAATATTCTTTTTGTCTCGGGTCTTGGAAATATGATTGGTGATGCCATGAATGTAAGGAAGCGAGACGAGGGATCACGGTGGGTATATAGGAAGGGGTTTATTGAATTTAGGATGAAAGGAAAAGTGGAAGGCTTTGTTAATTTGGGATAGAACAACCATTGGCTAGGAAGGCATTAGTGAGGTGGGATCTTTCTTCGCTAAGATGTTGGGGATTAGAGATGTGAATGGCTCTAGAGACAAGGGTTTTAAGGATGACATATTTTTTATTTGGTAAATGGTGGGATTGGGCATGAAGATATCCATTAGTATGAGTATTTTTACAATAAATTTGGTGGGAAAGAGAGTCATCTTGTTGATGGTTTACTAGGACATTTAGGAAGTGAGCGAGTTGTCCTATTGGTTTCCATTGTAAATTGAATATGGTGAGAAATGTTATTTAGATGGTCACAAAAAGACTCAAGGGAGCAGTGGACATGGAACCATATGAAAAAGGTATTATTAACAAACTGAAACCAACATTTGAGTTTCAAAGGGAAGTTATTTAAAGCTAAAGTTTCAAAGTGTTCCATGCATATATTGGCTACTACAAGGGTTAAGGATGATCCCATGGATGTGCCTTCAATTTGTTCATTAAAGTATCTTTCCTTAAACTTTGTTTGGATCATCCCGACGATGTGTGGATTTCCATTAGAAATGTTGGGATGTTTCTAGACTCCAACCCAGTTTATTTCCAGAAAATCTCATTGCAAACATTTTGTTATAATATTAAGTCGACTCTACTTAGAGGGAAGGAATGAAAGGTAAGTTAACTCTAGTTTAGGAAATTAAGCTATGATAAGAGTGTAAGGTTTGACAATTATGTAAAGGAATGGAACGCAAGTCAACTCCAATGTAGGAAATTATGTTATGGTAGGAGTGAATGGTTGAAAATTATATAAAGATTTATGTGAGAATTAGAAAAACGCTTCATTTAAGAAAAAATGGAGGTTTTTTGGGATCACCCCATTGTTGGTTGGTAAAATCATGGATATTTTATGACAAAGGTACAAAGTTGAATCTTATTAGGACTATCGATGTTGTATGGAGACTTTCAAGAAGATTTTAGAGGGTCCAAAACCATAGATTTTTAGTCATCTCCTCAATAATTTTGTACTTGAACAAATTAAAATATTAAATAAAAACACATTGCATTTTATAATGAAATTAATAATTTTTCTCGTCAATATTACGCTACAATTTTAATATCTCCAATATCAATCATCTACTATGCATTTAATATTTTCAAATGGCAATATTATTTTTCTTACCCACGTGTCTTTTTATCAAACTTTTCTTAGGAGACATGTATTAGGTAGCTTTGTTATTCATCCACTTGTTTAAAATATAATTAATAAAAGAGTCAATTATTTAGTGGATAAATTCAAATTTTTTGAAATATAATTAATAAAAGAGTAAATTAATGAGTGGATAAATTCAACTCAACTTTACTTGTAAGTTTATTTTCAATAGTGAGATAAAATGTGATCTACATTTTTTTAAATTTCAATGATTTGGATAGTCTTAAAATGAGACAGACAAAATTTCAATCAATCAATTATTATTATAACTTAAAACAATTTTTTTATCAAATTTAAAATTAAAATTAAATTTTAATAAAAAAAATTAAATATATACATCATTTAATTTATATTAATAAACAAGTTTATTTACACTCGGATCAGGTGTTAGAGAAGAGTATTGAGCAGCCAAGAAGAGACGACAATTTTATTAGCAAGAAAATGTGCAACAAGGCCACTATAGACAAATAGGGGTGAAGACTCAACTTTGAGTCTTGTAGACCAAAACAAATAGAAATCAAATTATTCCCAGGTTTCCTTAAGTTCAGTTTGGTGGAATTGCAGAGGTTATCCTTGGAGGCGGGGACCTGGGTTAGGACCTATCACGGAAAATAGGGACATAATTTGTCTATTGGAAACACATGAGCATGAAGGGTGCAAGACACCTATGTTTGAAGAGTATGTGAAGATGGCAGTGTGGAACAAAGCAGCTGAAAAGTAAAGGACACTAGGGTATCATGGTCTTAGTAAAGAAAAAAAAAGGTCATCTCATTCAGTTAGAAAGAGAAGACTCAAATAAAAAAATCATTTGGTTTAAAATATCAGAAAATGGTAACATCATCAGGATTGCAACATGTTATTTTTCTCCACAAGTTTCAAAAACTTACAAAAGTAGGGGGCTTGACCACAAAGACCCCTTTGCAGCCTTAAAAAATGATATTGCAGCGTACTCTCAACTAAGCAAAGTCCTTATAGTGGGTGATTTCAATGCTAGGATAGCATGTGAACAAGGTAGTAGTCTTTGTTGTAAGGAAGACTACAACCCCATTTGGCTTACAAAAGAGAGAAATCACCAGTGGACAAGAGTTTCAGAGGACAACAAAAGATCCAAATTTTTGGGGGAACAAATGCTTACTCTATGTGGGGCATTTGACTTAGTCATTTGTAATGGGGTGGCTAGATAGGCGAATTCTGGAAATTTCACCTGCAATACCTACAGAGCAAGTGTAGTAGACTATACAATTTTCTCACATGGCTTGTGTGAGAAAATGGAGGAAATTTTGATCGGTGAACAATTGTGGGAGTTGAAATCTGATCATAAACTGATCTATTTAAGTCTAACTTGGGTTGAACAACAACATCATGGGACTAAAAATCATCACATCTGGTAACCTCCTTCAAAGGGTAGAATTTTAAAAAATTGTAACACCTTCAAGATAGCGCTAAAGAGGTTGTTTAACAAGGAGAAAATTTCATCCCAAGGCCTTCATAGCCATGAGCTAACAAATTTAATCCAAAGCGCACTTACAAAATGCAAAAGAGAAAAAAATAGGAAATATGAAACAAATTGCTTTCCGGTTAATGTTTGTTTTGATGAGGAATGCAAAACAGCAAGGAAAACTTTGAAAGAGTCAAGCCATAAAGAAAGAAACATAAAAAATTACAAGAAAATTGTAAGAAAGAAGAAAGTTGATTTCATGATCTCAAGGAGGGAGGAATTAATCTTCTTGGGAAAAATAACAAGTTATTTTGGAAGGATCTTCAAACAAGAAAGAAACAAATTGAAAATAATATCACAGCCTATCAATGGTTCGAGTATGCAAAGAAGCTTTATGAGAAAGATCCTAAGGTCAACACTACTACTAAGCTCTTCACCATGCAATAAATTGAGTTGGGTATCAAAAAGTTAGGTGCTGGAAAAGAAAAAACATTTAGTTGAACTCCAGGCAGAATATCTAAAGTGGGGTTCAAAAACTCTTGCACCTCACATTATGAAAATTTTCAACAACATCATTTAGTAGGGATTCCCTACAGATTGGACAACGAGCCTAGCAATACCACTTTTCAAGAGTGGGGATGTCAACAATCCCTCCAACTATAGGACCATAATGATAAACCCCTTGTTTGCGAAGTTATTTGGAAGTACGCTAGAAAATAGAATGAGCAAGTGGGCGGAAGAAAGGGATAAGCGTGCTAAAGGGAAAGCAGGTTTCAAACCTAAATACTCAATGATTGATCATGGTATAACTCTAAGGCATGTCATTGAAAAAGTGTGGGAGAAAAAAGAGGAAGCCTTTTGTTGCTTTGTCAATTTCAAAAAAGCTTTTGACACGATCCCTAGAGATAATCTTTGGCATAGAATGGAGGAACTTGGGGTTCCTATACATCTTAGAGCAGTCATCCATAGGCTATATGAGGAGTTTAAAGTCAAAATCATAACGTCGGTTGGTATCTCCGAAAGTTTTAGGAGCGATATTGAGGTCAAGCAAGGGTGCCCATTGTCCCCTACCCTTTTTGGCTTATATATTGACAAACTTGAAGAGTGGTTAAACTCACAGGAGGGTGATGGTGCTCTTTTGGGTGATTTTGTGATAAGGCTTCTTTTGTATCTAAATGACCTTATTATGATTGCTAAATCTTCTCTTAGGTTGCAATAAAAATTAATTTCCCTTGAGCGTTTTTGTAGTATAGTGGGAATGCAAGTCAATACTAGCAAGACGAAAGTGGTAATTTTTTCTAGCAAAACAAAACATAATCAACATAAGTTCTACTTTGAAGGCAACACTCTTGAAGAAGTAACAGATTACAAATACCTCAGAATTGACTTCAACAAAAATCTAAGTTGGGAAGGTTGCAAAAAGAAAATAACTTTGGGAGGTTGGAAAGCATTCTATGCTTTTCAAAATAGATGTAGAGAAGCAGATCTATGCGATTGGAAGACTATGAAAAATCTCTTTGGGCTTTTAGTGATCCTGATGGTTCTATATGGTTGTGAAGTGTGGGCCAGCAACACATCTGACTTATAGTGGAAACAAAATGAGAAGATTCAAAAACGTTTGATCACAAACAAGTTTAAAATTAAAAGTTTAGTCCCTTATGATATCATGTTGAGTGAAATGGGGGTTTCTCCTATTGAAGCAATTGCTATAGTATGTCTCATAAGATATCTAAAAACAATTGAGGAAATGGAAGACAGTTGGTGGCCTAAGGTCGTCTTCAATGACATATTGTGCAAAAGAAAGAAGATGTGGATGCGACAAAATATTAAATGGCTTAGTAAATGGGATATCCACTTGAACAAGTGCCCTACGAACAGTAAAGAGATAAAGGTTTTTGTTATTGATAGGTTCAACAAGTGAACTTGGGATAAAGGGCTCGAGAGAAAGAAAGAGTATTATATTGAAGATTTTAACCCCACATACAATCATCATCAAAAAGCATACATAGGGGCCAATATATCTTGGAGAGCCAAAATTCTTATTGCCCAATTAAGAACCAATTCCCATAAACTCTGTTGTGAAACTGGGCATTGGAAAAGACCAAAAGAAGCTTGGGAAGAAAGGGTGTGTGTGTTCTGCACCTCTGGAAAAGTGGAAACAGAAAAACATTTCATTTTAGAGTGTGAATATTTCAAAGACAGCAGGGACAACTATATAAATATCTTGACAGCTAGCTCTTGGAATAACTTATTCAGGGAGGGGACAGTGGAGAAATTGGGGGAGCTCATCATCAACTTGAACAGGAAAAGGGTTGAACTGCAGAAATTAGTGTGTGAGGCGGTCTGTCCCATAGGCTATTGTTATTTGCGTGGACGTTAAAATCATTGTCTTTCTGTATTTCTTTCACTTTCCCCCACCTAGCGACCCTACGTTCTTCCATGATATCTCTAGAATCAATCCCACGTCCTTTCACCATGACGTATAGTCGGTATTCATTTGGCTTGGGTGTGAAAACGTCCTCCATANAATTAAGATGAGGTGTTATATGTAAGAAGAAGAAGAATAAATTGTAACATCCACGAGGCTAACAATATCCTATGGGATAGACCGCCTCATACATTGATTTCTGCATTTCAGTCATTTTCTTGTTCAGCTTAATGATTAGCTCTCCCACTTTCTCCACTTCCTGTTCATATATAAGAGACAGAAAGTCAAATTTATAAATCGTTATGGTATTTAAATTTGATTGACTTACTATGTTAATATAAAAAAGATTCACGAATAATCATATGTAGGACGAAGGAGCCGAATGAAGCAAGACGGAAGGTCATCGCGGTTAGGGCCAAAACCCTAGCCGCCTTCGCTCTGGTGTTTGATTGCAGGGACGCGTCTTCGTGTAGCAGCCGACCATGGTTCTTTGAACACAGGGTCGTATATCGGCGTATCAGAGCGTCCCTCTAGCTTGCAGTCAAATTGGCATGTGTTTTGGAGCGGTGGCCTCTGCGACTTTCCCTCTTGCTTGCTGGTGGTCCCCGCCCTGTCACGATGGCCCCAGATCCGAATGTCGAGTTGGAAGAAGATCCTTTGGAAGCTTTCAAAGCGTTAGTCCGCTCAGCAGGACCCAAATCCAAGCCTTCTCTCTCGTCTAAGTTTGTTAAGTAGATGGAGGAGATCCCTTCTCTGGAGCTATCTCCGGAGGACCCTTGCAATCTTGCCTTCCTTCTAGCAGAAAAGGCCCTCATCGGAAAGTTTACGAGGTTATGTCCTAGCCCCAAAACGGTGGAGGCATGGATGGATGATCGTTGGAAGATGCTGATACAAGGAAACGTTTCTCTGTGCACAGTGGGCAGGGGTTTTTTTGTCTTCAGCTTCAATAGGAAAGAGGACCGTGATCTAGTTTTCAGATCTGGACCCTATTTCATCGGGTCGAGAGGGTTGATCTTAGCCCCCTGGACTCTTGACTTCAATCCTGGAGCCGATATCACAGCAGCCCCTGTTTGGGTTAGGCTGCCTCATCTTCCCTTGCATCTCTAGGGGATAAGATCTCTGGAGGACATTGGAAATAAGCTTGGGCGTTTCCTAGACAGGGCGGAGCCGAAAGGGGATCAGTTTACCTGCGCTCATATTTGTGTTGAGGTAACTTCGAGAAAGGACTTCCGGAAGCCATTAATCTCTCCCTGGGGGAATGGTGTCATATCCAAGAGATGGACTACGAGCAGATTCCTTTTAAGTGCCTCTGGTGCCATGCTTACAGTCATTTCGCAAAAAGCTGCCCCAAAGCCTCTGAGGAGCCGGGACCAGTCAAAGAATATGATTTTCAGCCAATAACTAACCGACGAAGGCTGCCAAGGCGAAAGGATCCACTAGCCCAGGCTCCGAAGGCCACTCATGCGGCAGAGGCAACTCTAGAAAATAAAAACATCTTTGATGCGCTGAAGGAAGATGAAGCCCTAGATCCAGAAGCAACAACAGTTAAGGAAGATCCCCTGGCAGACAAAAGCCTTCCGGATTCCACCCCCAGAAACAATGGCAGCAAAAGAAACTCGGGCTTCAGTTCCAAAAGCTTTTGCCTCTGCAGGTCTGGTTGTTTCAGTCCCCTCTAGCGGCTCTAGGGAAGCTTATGAACCTGAAGACAAATCAGTTATGTCTCCACCCCTTACCCGAGGGAGAAGGACCAACAAAGCGCGCAGAGAAAAGGAGGCGGCCTCCAACATTTCTTTAGGTTCTCAGAAAAAGTTGGATCCCTACTTTAAAGGGAAATTTTCATCCCCCTCGATTTAATGCTTTGCTTCTGCCTTCTACNTGTCATTTTCTCAAAATAGCTCAAGAAGCAGATGGGATTGGTTTCCCCAGACATTCACAAGAAGATTGGCAGCACTGTTAGAGGTCACCAACCTTCTTCAGATTTGTAACTTTCTGATTCTGGCTTGCCAGAAAGCCGATTAATGCAACATAACCGTTCTTGTCAAAAAAAATATAAAAAAGATTCACAATTCTTTTTAAATTAAAAAATAATAATAATAATGTTTTGCCTTATAACCAGTAAAATGTCAATTTCATGCATTCACTATGATTCTATATGTAAAAGGTTATATCCACCCATATAAATTTTCCAAAAAAGAAAATTACTCTTTATACTAGTAAATATAAAAGGTTACATATCTAATAAACCACTTTCAAAGATCATCACAAAAACTGAGACAACATTATTATGAGAAATAATTGTTTTCAATATAACTTCTCAAATAATCAAAAGATCTAGAATCCCAAGTCTTTTGAAAAATTTTCAAACCAAATTCAAAACATCACCAGTAAACTTCATAGAAGAAAGAAAAATTTCTTCAGCATAGGCCATCTAAAACCTGCCAAGTTCAGAAAACTTTTAGGCGCCTAGAAGGTCCTTGCTTGTTATCTTCCCACTAAGTGTAGATAATCGATCCACGTTGATTATGATTTCTAAGTGCTTTCTTTGAAAGTACATCTAATTCCTTATTGAAATCTCTGTAGGCATGATTAAAAGAGAACTTTTCAATCAGAGTGCTCAACTTTTTAATTTGACCCTTCCAACCTTATAGCACCAAGATCTGGAGGCTCCCAACTCCATTACACCAATCTATAATGAGTTTATAATCCCCAATATTCTGTAGACTTATAATATGTAATCTTATTTCCAAGAAAAGAGTAGGCTATACCCCTAGCAATTCCGCTCTATTATTTGTCCCTGCTCCAATGTTTAAGGTCCACTTATAGAAAGTAGAAGCATTTAATCTGATAATGCCTCCCGCTCCACTAAGAGATCCATTAGCAGTAGTCGCTCCATCAAACCACCCCACCATTTTTTGTAGTCGAGGTGGCCTTTTGACCCTGTAAAAATTTTGGCTTTTATGAGATGATACACAAACATTGAAAGATCCTATGGATTTAAAGGCCACCCCATGAGGAGAAATGTTCCCATTATTGAATAAGAGTCGGTTTCTCTCCAACCATATGTACCAAAAAACAAGAACTAGAAATTCGATCAATTTTGGATGATGTCCGACCCAAGTCGGCATACATTCATCGGTTGTGTTCCCATCCCAATTCAGTAGAGACTTGAGGGTCCCCGTGAGAAGGTTCCAAACTTGACGTGTGAATGGATAATGAATAAACAAGTGGTTTTGAGTCTCCAGATTTGTTCTGCACAGAATGCAAAAAATCGATCCTTCCCAACCCTTTGCTAGCAGGTTCTCCCAAGTGAGAAATTTGTTTCTCGGGACTAACCAGAAAAAAAAAAATTGTATTTTAAGAGCAATGTTCCACTTCCACAGCTTGTATCTCCATCCTTTTGTTGTGTAATGCCACATGCTATCCAACAGTGCCTTATAAATATTACTAACCGATGGAATCCCAGACCCATCTCCTCTCGACCACATCAATTCATCATTAAGATCGGTTAAATGGATGTTCGCGCCCAAGAGTGCAATCTGGTAATCTTCCCACTATGTTGCTAGATCCCCGTAGAGACCAAGCTTAGAAACCTCTTGCCAGTAAGAACTTAGAGGATCTGTATTTGTAATATTATGTGCTTGGTAGAGAAAAGTGACACCCTATAGATTTAAAGCTGCAAGAAGTTTATTAGACAAAAAATATTGTTGTCCCATTCCCATAATACAGTCTCTACCTACTTGGACTGCCTCTCCATTATCAGGTTTCCAACACAACCAATTATCTAAAAGCGGTAAGGCTTTTAAAATATTTCTCCATATCGGTGATGTCGATCCCTGCGATCTATTGACCGATCTAAACCAAGTTGACACCGAAAAGTAAGGTAAATACTTGTCTTTAATGACTTTGTGCCAAATTCCCTCTTTGTTCAACCCTCTCCACAAGGTTTTGGTTGCTAAAGCTTTATTGAAAAAAGAAAGATTTCTTAGCCCCCACCCTCCAACCTTCTTTGGCCTAGCAATAGTATCCCAATTACAAAGGTGTAATTGATTCCTCTCACTACAGCCTGACCATAAAAAGGAGAAAATAAGCTGACGAAGTTTTACTAGAAGAGAATTAGGAACTTGGGCCATGGACATCCAATACACCAGTTGACTATCCAGAACTGCCTTGATCAACACCAGTCTTCCTCCTAGAGTAAGACATTGATTACACCAGTGATCAATTCTTCTTTCAAACTTTTTAATAAGCCAGCATCAATCCTCCTATTTGTTGCAATTAGTCTTGAGAAAAACTCCCAGGTACTTAAAGCCTACGTCTATGGAGACAAAACTATAAGGAAAAATCTCTTTAAAAGGCGCCAGCCCCGACTCATCCAAACCCACCACATGAAAAGTAGACTTTTCCACATTTATCTCTAATCTCGAAGTGTTTACGAAGGTCTTCAGTAGTCCATCTATCACCTTCCATTATTTAACACTAGCTCTAGACAAAATCAATACATCATCAATGAAAAGGAGATGTAGAATATTAGTAATCCTTGCAACTTTAATTCCAGACAACTTCCCGACCTCTTTTTTCCTTTTTAAGGAGAATACTCATTCCCTCCATCACCAATATAAAAAGTAAAGGAGACAGTGGGAAACCATGCCTAAGGCCTTTGCCTCTATGAAAAAAATCAGATGTTTCTCCATTGACCAAGACTACATAAGAAACTGTTGTGACACAACTCATAATCCAGTTTGTAACTGACAAATCAAAACTAGTTTTAATCAGTATCATTTTTAGAAAATCCCAATTGATTAAATTGTAAGCCTTCTTAAAATTGATTTTAAGAATGAGATCCCTTTGATTCTTCTTTTTTATATTATGCAGGCATTCCTGAGCAGTGCCCACAACGTCTAGGATTTTTCTGTCATGAAGAAAACCCAGTTTCTCTTCCGCTAAGCCTTTAGACAAGATAGGCCTCAGTTTATTTGCCAACAATTTTGCAATAATTTTGTAACAGATATTATAGAGTGAAATAGGTCGAAAATCACCGAGAGAAGTTGGTTTATTCACTTTTGGAATAAGAACAAGAAAAGTGGCACTAAGTGATTTTATAACTTATCCCTTTCTTCTTGATTCCTCTACCATCCCTAAGAGATCCTCCCCAATCATCTCAAAGAAATGGAGAAAACATTCTACAGTCCAGTTATCCAGGCCTGGAATTTTATCTTTTGTAAAATCCTTTAGAATACTTGACAAATCCTCTAAAGTACACATGCTCTCTAACGGAAGAGCTTCTTCATCTGTTACCATGCTAAGGAAGAGACTTGTTAAATTAGTCTGATCTTCACGGATGATGCCCATTTTCGAACCCATATTTTTAAAACAATTTACCATCTCCACTTTTGAATCCCTTTGGCCCATAACTTCTTGGCCTGTCTCAGTTTGAATTTCCCATATCTGTTTTCGTTTTTTTCTATCACTAGCAAAGTGATGAAAGTATTTGTATTCTGGTCCCCACTCTTTAACCAAAGTGCTTGGATCCTCTGTCTCCAAATTTCTTCCTCCATTGCTAAAAGCTTCAATCTCTCTTATCAATCTTTCTTCCTCCGTTGCTAAAATCTTCAAGATTGCTTCTCTTTTATCTTACCGGACAACTCCTCATTTTTCAAATTTGTGAGGGATGAATGATACATCTCCTATAAATCCACTTCCAATTGACCCAGTTTTATAGCTGAGAGGTTTTTAAAACGAGTCACCCATCTCTTTTTAGTCGATTTTAAACTCTTCAACTTCCATACCAATCTTCTTTGCATTCTCGGTTCCTGCAAAAATTTTGGATCCTTCCAAAATTCAATAACTATCTGTGAAAACTCCTCCTCCTGTAACCATCTGGAATTTAATTTGAAAGGAAAGTTTTTAGTTGGACGTTTCCATCTAGCTAGAGAAGAACCGGAGCGTGATCTGAAATAAATGGATGAGCCACCCATGCACAGTATCTGGAAAACTTCCTCAACAGGTCCACTGCTACAAACGTCCTTTCTAATCTATTCATAATACTATCTGATCATTTTATTCCATTTCACCACATAGGCACCACCTCATCCGACAAAATGTCCACTTGACCTTCTTCAATGAAAAAATATTTTAAGAACAATGCCAATGGATCGGGAAGACTTCTCTCTCCCCATATTTCACCTCCATTCAACGTGAAATTATGGATCAGGAAGACCGCTCTCTCCCCAAATTTCACCTTCATATAACTTGAATTCAAAGGACGAGGTTATGCAATTTTTTATTTGATTTTGGTGGAATATATACCTTTAAAACCTACATTTAAGGTTGAGGAAACCATGTCCTTTCTCTCATTTATTTTTAAGGTCATTCCAAAGACGACACATTTAGATGACAATGGGGGTTGTAGTCCTATTGGTCTAAACTCTGTGTGTCAGGAATTAAATTCTACTTTATCGGTTTTTCCTCTAAGGGTTGATCCTATTACTGTTCCTAATAGACAAGATGAGTCCATTGTTAAGATGACTCATCAGTGTCATTCCTTGGATCCTAATGGTCCATCTCTATCAAACTACTCTCTGGGGCCCCCATGTCCACAGTATGGTTTTCCTCCTCTCCACCTGACTATAGGGAACCTGACTAAGAGGAGACCTCTCTCACCGTTGGTCTTGACTTTTTGTTACCTTTTATCCGTGATCAAGAATCTATTGTTCAACTCCCCGTTTACCTTGGAAAATCTGTCATAAACCCTTTTGTGGGTGATGAGGAGGCTAGTTTCTCATGTTCTACTACCAAAGGGGTTGGGAAGGATTTCTCCTGGTCTAGGGGCATGGGCTTAGAACACTCGTCAGTTAAGACAAGGAGTGCCCAGAAAAATTCAACTATTGTGTCTACTCTAGATACAAACACTCGCACGACCACTAAAGGTGGGGGACTTAGAGAATTGGAGGCCCTGACGCGGACTAAATAATGATTATGCTTTCACTCAACCTAAGGTGGACTAAATAATGATTATGCTTTCACTCAACCTAATAGGCAGGCTGAGTCCATTGTTAAGATGACTCATCAGTGTCATTCCTTGGATCCTAATGGTCCATCTCTATCAAACTACTCTTTGGGGCCCCCATGTCCACAGTATGGTTTTTCCTCCTCTCCACCTGACTATAGGGAACCGGACGAAGAGGATACCTCTCTCACCGTTGTTCTTGACTCTTTGTTACCTTTTATCTGTGATCAAGAATCTATTGTTCAGCTCCCCGTTTACCTTGGAAAATCTGTCATAAACCCTTTTGTGGGTGATGAGGAGGCTAGTTTCTCATGTTCTACTACCAAAGGGGCTGGGAAGGATTTCACCTGGTCTAGGGGCATGGGCTTAGAACACTCGTTAGTTAAGACAAGGAGTGCCCAAAAAAATTCAACTATTGTGTCTACTCTAGATATAAACACTCGCACGACCACTAAAGGTGGGGAACTTAGAGAATTGGAGGCCCTGACACAGACTAAATAATGATTATGATTTCACTCAACCTAAGGTGGACTAAATAATGATTATGCTTTCACTCAACCTAATAGTCAGGCTGAGTCCATTGTTAAGATGACTCATCAGTGTCATTCCTTGGATCCTAATGGTCCATCTCTATCAAACTACTCTCTGGGGCCCCCATGTCCATAGTATGGTTTTTCCTCCTCTCCACCTGACTATAGGGAACTGGACGAAGAGGAGACCTCTCTCACCATTGTTCTTGACTCTTTGTTACCTTTTATCCATGATCAAGAATCTATTATTCAGCTCCCCGTTTACCTTGGAAAATCTGTCATAAACCCTTTTGTGGGTGATGAGGAGGCTAGTTTCTCATGTTCTACTACCAAAGGGGATGGGAAGGATTTTGCCTGGTCTAGGGGCATGGGCTTAGAACACTCGTCAGTTAAGACAAGGAGTGCCCAGAAAAATTCAACTATTGTGTCTACTCTAGATACAAACACTCGCACGACCACTAAAGGTGGGCCACTTAGAGAATTGGAGGCCCTGACGCGGACTAAATAATTATTAGGAAACTCTGCTCCATTCTAAAAAAGCTAGGAATTTCTTACACACTTTACGGCCAACCTGGTTAAGTTGTGTAGTCAATTCCGTTGGAACTTCTGGTTGTTTGTTGGTTTCTTGGGATCCAAAATTTTATGATCTTATTCTTTTTCTTACCTGTGGTGGGATTTTATTGACAGGGATCTATTTAGCTAGCAAAAGAAATATTTCACTGCTAAATGTCTACGGTCCTTGTGTGGAGAGGAAAAAAATTTGGGACCGTTTGGAAGACTCAGGCTTGCTAGCACAAAAAAAATAAAAATTAGTGGGGGATATCAACATGAATCTATCTTCAGGAGAAATCTGGGGAGGCTCCACCTCACTGGGGTCTTTGGTTGGATACCTCAAATATTTCTTTCTTAATAACAAACTCATTGACATAGTTCCAGGGAAGGTTGTTCCCACTTGGCAAAACGGTCGTTCTGGAGCAGATTATATTGCAAAAAGGTTGGACAGAACTTTCATATCAAAAGAATTTCTTGATTTATTCAGAATCTACAGGTCATGGGTGGAATATCCATTCATTTCATATTATACTCTATTCCTTCTCTAGTTGGAACTGCCACCCCGTTTTAAGGCTTATCCCTTCAAACTAAACCCACAATGGATTTTGGATCAAGGATTCATAGTGTTGGTTCAAAATCTATGGAATGATCCAAAATACCTCGCCGAAGTTGGTAAACAGAAAACACTAGTTTGGAAACTTAAATATCTAAAGGCTAGCACGAAACATTGGCAAAAGGACCATAAGCTTAAGTCAAAATCACATCTCAAATATCTGGAGAATGAGATAACTTCCCGGTTAAAAAACTATCCATATGGTACATGCTTATCAGTGGAGGATTCATTATTAAAATATATGGAACAAGAAAGAAACATGTTACTCAATGAAAGTGAAGAACTTTGGTGTCAGCGAAGCCACGCTATCTGGATTCACAGTGGTGACTAAAACACAAAAATTTTCCATAATTTTGTGAATTTCAAGAGAAACCGCATGCTTTTCTAGGAGATATTGGATGAAGCGGGGCATATGCATATTGGTCAGGAAAACATAAAAGAAGAGGTTGTAAATCATTTCAAAGATTTTTACAAATAACAAGTTGCTCCATCTACCAGCGACCAAGTCAAGGTGGCAGCCATGTTTTCTAGATTGGTTACTGAAGTAGAAGTTGATGCCTTATTTACACCGATAAATTTGGGGGAATTAAGAGAAGTTTTAGAAAAATTCAAAGTTGATAAGATTCTAGGGCCTGATGGTTGGACTGTCAAGTTTTTTACCCATTTCTTTGATCGAGTTGGGAGGGATCTTCTAGATATGGTAGAAGAATCTAGAATAAAAGGAAATATTTCAGGAGGCTTAAAATTGACTTTTATTGCATTAATTTCCAAAGTAAACAAGCCACAAAATTTTGGAGATTACAAACCAATCTAGCTTTGTAACCTCTGCTATAAAATCATTTCAAATATTATAGCTAATCGAATCAAACCGATTCTGTCCAAATCACTATCGGAGGAGCAACTGGGATTTCTGCAAGGCAGATAGATTCAGGATGCCATAGGCACAATTCATGAATGTCTCCACGGCATTAAAAAGAGGAAAACAAAATCATTAGTTTTAAAATTGGACTTACAGAAGGCTTGTGATTGCATTAACTTGGATCTATTGAGAATAATTCTTCTTCAAATCGGTATGGGCCTAAAGGTGACTAATTGGATAATGAGTTGTTTGGTTTCCACATCTTTCTCAGTTTTGATAAACAGAGAGGCTACAGATTTCTTTAAAAGTGGAAGGGGATTAAAGAAAGGATGTCCATTATCCCCTCTACGCTTTATACTGGTTATGGAAGGATTAAGTATGTTATTAAAATATAGTCAAAGGGAAGGTAAATTGACTGGCATTAAAGTTTCCAGAACCATAAATATTCTCCATATATTATTTGTTGATGATGTGATTATTATGATAAATGAAACTATGGAGGAGTGGTGGGAGATTGATAAGGTTTTAAAATCTTTCTGCTTGGCTTTAGTTTTACAGGTAAATGGAACAAAGACTAATATTATACAAGAAGGTATGATGGAACAGGAATTAATACCATTCAAATCCATGTTTCCTTATATCTTCTCTGATTTAGATTATGGTTTCAAATACCTTGGTTATTTTCTCAAGACTGGGTCGTAGCGAGTCGAAGACTAGGGTTGGTTATTAAACAAAATGGAAAAAAAGATCGACAATTGGTGTTATAGATGGTTTTCCTTGGGAGGACATTTCACCTTATTAAATTCGATGTTAGAATGTCATCCCGTCTACTAGATGTCACTGGTTGTTGTTCCTTGTTCTGTCTTAAATACTATGAGGAAATTGATGTTTAATTTTCTTTGGAGAATAAACAATGAAACAAATCAATTAAGCATCTCTGCAAATGGGAACAAATTACTATACCAAATAAATTTGGTGGCTGGGGAATACATAATATATTTTACTTTAGTAAAGCACTGGTCACGAACACACTCTGGATAGTTTTAACGAGTGCTCTACCTATGGCATAGAGTAATTATGGATAAGTATCTCCCTCACACGAATGTCAAAAATTGGTTTAGATCACAAACATTCCAACAGAAGGCGTCATCAAGAATTTGGAGCAGATTATTAAAATCTGTGCACTTAATCACACATTGGTTAAGTTAGAATCTAGGATTGGGCCAGCTCATCGCTCTCGAGAAAGATAGGATTATAGGGATGGGAAAAAACTCTTTTCTCTCATGTAATCTTATGTTAGCACTAAATCATAGGAATATATTAACACTTGCACATGCCATGAGGCATTCAGACAGTCAACACTTATCCTCTTATTAGTTGAGCAGTCGTGACTTGGGTTTCTCTAGAGATATTGTTGCAAAATAGGATCAATTTATGCGGGCACTTGTCAACTCTAGAGTTATCTTACAGGACACCAAAGATGATTTGATGTGGATAGAAGGTGATAACTCTGGATCTCCTACAGTAAAAAACATCTATTGGGCCATAATTTCAACAAAAAATGTGAAGAAAGTGGGGACTTGGAGACAGTCAATTTGGAAATGGAAAATCCAGCTAAAGATCAAACTGTTCATTTGGATGGCAGCGGAAGGAAAAATCCTTACTTGGGATTCTATACAAACAAGAGGATGGGAAGGTCCAGGGTGTTGTTACCTTTGTAAACAAGAATCATAAAATATATATCATTTTTTTATGCAGTTCCTCTTTACCAAATCAGTCTGGGAGAAAGTGATCATTGATCAGAACTTAAAAAATAATTGGAAAGGTAACACTTTGTCCAATTGCTTTAAGAATTGGTTTGAGGATAAGACAGTGCCTACATCAATTTTTGCCCATATATGTTGGTTCATATGGTTAGAGAGGAACAAAGCTATTTTTGAAGAAACCACTCCATCTCTCCAGGAAGTGATTTATAAGACTTTGGCTCTTCAAAACAGAGTCACTACTCCTTTGAAGGATAGACCCCCGAGAGATATTTTGATTCTGCGACAAAGTAATACAACATTAGCATGGTTCGATGGGGTGGCACAACTTGATGGAAATTTGTGTGGAGAGGGAAGAGTAATAAAAACACCAAATTCAATAGTCATAAGATGGATATATAACTGTGGCAGAGGCACAAACACAAGAGTGGAACTTATGGGTGGATGAGCCACTCTCATCCTAGCAGATCATCTGTCTTTACATCGCCTCCAGGTAATGGGTGATTCTAGAGTTTTAATTGATTAGTTGTTAAACAAAGGAAGGCTCCAGGTATGTGCAGTTGAAGGATGGAAATCCAGAATTAAAGACTTAATTAAACTATTCTAGTCTGTCAGTTTTCAACACATTTTCAGAAACTACAATATGGAAGCAGATCATCTCTCCAAATAGGCATTAGATGAACCAGAAGGCAAAATTTTCTATTATCACTGGTCTAATGGTGTTGAAGGACCCAGGAGACATATTAGAATCCACTAGATTTATAGAGATTGGGGCCTTTTCTAACTTTTTAGTGCAAGCATAATCAAGTTTGTTTATTTTGAGATAGTTATTTTGACTTTTTAAAAGAAGACTAGGATGATCTCTATATTTGATCTCGATCTCTTATGAGGAAGTTTAGACCTAGAACTTTTTGGATCTTTTGGCATGGATCTATCTAGTAGTGTGCTCTAATAATGATCCTTGTTTTGTGATGCAAGGTGTAAACAAATTATATTTTTAATATAATTGAGCCAATTTTCTATTGAAAAAAAAAGTCATTCCAAAAAAACTACACTTCAAACTTTTTTTTATATATACATTTTAAACCTTTTTACACATGTTAAAACAGTTTTATTATTTTTTTTTGAGTTGTATTTATTTTTACATTTAAAAAAAAATGCTCAATTATTAAGGATTATTGATTTAATATGTATCATTCAATAAAAATAAAAATAATTATTAATTGAATATATATCATTCATTAAAAATAAAACTTCGTCACATGTAAAAATTCATTGAGAGTATGTAAAAAGGGGATACGTAAAGGTGCAAACTTTTACGCTTATTAAATACCTTTATATCATGAATTATTATTAGATCACTTGAAGGCAAACTTTTACTTCTATTAGATACCTTTAAATCATGGATCATTGACTTTAACATATTTAAAAAGGCAAAGTTTTATTCCTATTACATACATCATTAGATCATAAATTATTGACTCGACTTTAAGTAAGAGGATACCAAATATCATCCATTATTTATGGAAAATTTATATAATTATATATATATATGGTAAGAACATGATATGTTATATTTAATTATGTATATTCATTAGATCATAAATTATTGACTCGACTTTAAGTAAGAGGATACCAAATATCATCCATTATTTATGAAAAATTTATATAATTATATATATATGGTAAGAACATGATATGTTATATTTAATTATGTATATTCATGTGTAGAGGCACATATTGGTCTAGATATAAGTATATCTAATTGTCCCTATTCATGTGTATAGAGACATTGGTGTAGAT
>SNQJ01S0186698.1:3797-14006 GCA_010110895.2 Picea sitchensis
AAAGGGACATATTACTGTATTAAATTAATTGAAAGTGAAACTTACAACCTGAGCCTTGATTTCATTGGTCTCCTTTCGATGGCTCCTAGATCTGACACACACACTTGCTCATGCATGAAGAAAATCAACCACTTTTGATGACCTTGTTGGTGTCTCTAGTTGTTGTAGCATCAGTCCTTCATACAAGCTTTCAATAATTCTCCAATAAATCTCTTGCTAGCTTTCTTCTTATTCCTCTTAACCCTTTCCATGAGCAATCTCCTCAATATATAGGAGAAGATAGATTAGTTACTTGGATAGGAAATGATCCCAAGATATCTGGAATGCCAGCACCTGAATAACCATTCAAATCCAACTCATGTTTCTACAAGATTCCCTTATAGAAGGTTCAAGATTTTATCTTTTTCCTTCCTTTGGAACATGTTCGCACCCTGACAGTTAGTTACAGTGTGAACCCTTCACACCCTATCTTAATGCAGCCTGTGAGAATTAGGCATTCTCGCAGGCAAATATATAGGTAGCCTACGAACATCCCTTAAAAGCATGATTTCTGGAAGCAGACAAATGTAACTTTTCTCAGGAAAGTGTTCTTAGTGAAGAGATTGATTTTCCATCACCATAACATCATCATGATGACCAAAATTGTGGATAACAGTCATGACATCGTGGAAAGGATCAAACTGAAACATATCCAAGTAGCACTTCTTCTGTCATCATAAGATTTTTCCATAGATTAGCAATCCATCATTCCAGATTTCTAAGTAACTATTATGATACACTATCTCTATCATAGAACGTTTTCACCATTATTCTGTTGTATATGAGATAATTTGCATCGATTTGTTTGAATCCATACAAGGTATTCTTATATCTTCATACAAGGTTCTCTTTCAGGTATAAGCTTCTTTCTCACTTGCTTTATTGGGAAGAATAATCTTCTACATGTAAATTCCAATCCATGGATAGTACAAGAGGTATATATGGAGAAAGTTGTTGTCATATTCTTCTCCTTCCTTCTGGAAGAACCTATGGATCTTTCAATACTTCCATTCATAAGTATTTTTCACACTGTTCTTTATCATAATGTAACACACCCATGATAGGGCCTAAATATTTTTTTTTTGTTTTTCCTCAATTAGTTGAATCCTCCATCCATGGTCTCTAATCCTGGTCAATGGACCTTCAAAATTTCCGAGATGAAGCAACTCTTTGGTACCCTACAGGAATCTCTAAGAAATTGATCCATGGGTCTTTGTGAGACTTCACTTGTGCAAACTAGCACCAGGTGCAAGCTTCCTCCATGTGACCACCAGCTGTGACCACACGCGTATACAAAAGGTGCTTCACGGCCTTGGACCTTGGTGTTTTTCTATCGTCCAAACCCGATACTCCCAATTTATGATTTCCCTATCAGAGAAGCCTATAGGCACTAGCTCCTCCCACTAGGCTACTTCAATTTAGACTTTGGGTGATAACATGGGGCCAAACTACTAAGCGCTTCAGGACTTCATGTTTCACGTCTCCCGAGGGAAGTTCATTTCTCCTCTCTGAAGTCTGATATGCGAACTCCCTCCAAGACCCAATCTATAGTCCACACTCTCCCTTTGATCGATAGTTGTCATCAAATCACGAGTTTGCATCTTGGGTATTTGGATGTGAGTCCACCCTGACTCTTCTGATCCCTGATATTCCAATAGAGTCAGATCAATGATCGACAATCTTTCGTGATCCTACAATCCATATCAACTCATGAGTTCGGATCTCATGAGTTCTCACGATTATTCCTTTGACTTTCCCAATTTGTGAGTCAGGGAAATGTTGATCTCCCACCATGTGTCCTATCCTGATTGACGGTTAGGATTGTTGTGGCTCCCATCTCCTCGGCTATTTGCCTCTTGACTTCTCCGCACGTTCTTCCTCTAAAGTACGTGGATCTATGCCACATGTCCTCTGAATATAATGGCTCAGAGTCACCTCACACCTCACCCTTTGTGAAGTTTAGATTACTCTCCCCCAGTTCTTTCGATGTCTGAGTTCTCAAACTCTCGGATATGCTTCCACCTGTTAGCCCTGATGATGGACGGTTCTTACGATTTTGGAACTTCGGGACTTGGCAAAGTCCACTCTCCTGTATTCTTTTGAAGGGTTTAACTGTCATGCACCTTTTCTGGATCCAACAACTATTGGTCCTACTTAGATCTGATGGCCTAGATCTGATCTCCTCTTGCACGCTCTTCTAATTGTCTAGACGTGAATTTCAATGGCCCAGATCTTTCATAGTGCTTGATCCAGTGACCACTATCGCTCCTCCTCCTAAGATTTCACTTTCTTTCTTGACTTGGAAGATTTCAGATGTTTTGAAGGCCTCAACCTTCGATCTACCTCCTGTGAGCCCTGATATATGGGTCTCGACTTCCTTTTTCCCTCTGAAGCTTATGAACTTGAAACAAGTTCACCTCTTGGACCTCATATGTGCTTTTGAGGAGTGCTTATCTCTTCTAATATTGGTTCTTAGGGGATGTTGAGTTCCTACATACTCCTTGCATTAATCTTCTCACGTCAGATCGATGATCCACAAGCTTCCTTGATCCAATAATCCAGATCACATCACAACTTCGCGTTTCAGAAGTTTAGTTGTGCCAATGTGTGATTCTATCGATGTGCGGACTCCAATATTGCCAATTCGACGTTCAAGGAGGGTCCCAATAGATCCTTTGATATATGGTCCATATTTCATCGCTACTTCGGGTTTCGGGGGTTTAGTCACACCAACGCATGATTCTCCTGTCGCATGAAATCCGAACTCACGGACCCAACGGTCAAGGTGGGTCCAAATAGATCCTTAGATCTATGGTCCATATCGCATCGCGAATTTGGGTCTCATATTTCAGAGAATCCGTCCCCTTCACGATGATTACCAACATTCATCAAAATTGCAAAGACTGAAAAAATCGAGACGTTAACGTCTGCACTCCTTATTCAAATCTAATGGTCGTGACAGATCTTGGATCCTCTCGAACAGATCTCATTCGTTCATATTCCAATCGAAAGGATATTCCCTTCTGATACTTGAATCTCTCTATCCTTCCTAAGCTTCGTCAGTTATGAACGAGCTAAGAGAATTATGCTCTTTCTATTGGACTTAACACTTACAAGAATTTTTGTGTACCCCTTGTGCTCATTCATCAAGTCTAGAACTTAAGTGGTTATCGATTTCTTCTTGCCTCGCAGAGAGCCTATGCATAATTAAACTACCTCTCCTGAGTGTAACAGACTCTTTCCTTCAAGGGACTCAGAACGACTAGGAGGGTCGACATACATTCTTGAAACTATGTCCAAGGTCGACTGACATACAGTTCGTGATTCTAGCTTAAGCCACCACAGGACGCACGCATTTATGAGTATGAAACATGTCCTATCCATATGATTTCCTACTTGCATAATTTAACATTTAGGAAGATACAAAGAAGTAAATACAGTGTATATCATTAAGAAAACTTAACCATCCCTGCAACATTAATAGTATATCCAACTTTAACTCACAGTACCACTTAAATACACAAGATATGCAATTATTGATCTATTACAGGTGGTAGATAACTAACTGATTGTGGGTGTTCGTCCTTCCACCCTGTTAGCACCAGGAGTCACCTCTAGATTGCATTAGAGGTAAGCCCTATACCCATTAGTTATGTCACAATGAAATTATTTAATGGTGGTCTAATGGATCCAGACTCGGGATATATCGTTTTAACTCATAAAAATGGGTAGTTGTGCACAGATAAATGGTGTATTGATCTAACTTCAACCAGTGAGTTGGTATAGTGTTGAATAGCTGGAAGAAAATGAGAGAAATGTGAAGGTCTGATGTGAACATCCGGTCTTGTATTAGCGTTGGGAAGAAAAGCTTCAGACACAAGATCCTCCCGGATCTGAGAACTTCAAGAAACTGAAAATGTTGTAGCAACAATGCAATCAAACCTACATTAAAACAAAGTCACAACAACTCGACTGGATCATCCATGCTCGAGATTCCAGTATCAGAGGCCAAAATAAATGGGGAAGAAAATTGATTTTTATTAAACAAGAAGTCTCAAAATACCGTACATAAATGGGGAACCAGGAAATTTACTAAAACATTACATGCATGAGATCATCTCTACCATCTACATTAAAAAAATATCAGAATGACTCATATATACTCAGAACCAAAATCTCATCAACAAGTTTGAGTCATCACATTGAAGGAGTTACATCTGCATGCCTCTTGGCAGACTGTGTGTCCAGCCTCTAGTCAGACGTGAACTCTGCCCGACACAAACTCACTTTATAACGGGCCTGTGGCTAAGTGGACCAACTAAATTTCCTTTCCTATATCTTCCATTTATGGTGGAAATGATGTTCAACCACCACCAACTTTTTGAATAACTACTTCCTCGGGATCGGAGAGCTCCAAGTCAACTCTGCATTTGAAGGACATGGCGATTTTCCCTTGGTTGTCTGCTACTTTGTTGGACTGCTACAAGGGGACCCATTTGGCAGAATTGGACGAGGATCCAGCAGGGACGATGGCACAATCGATGTGGAGGTGAGACGAGAGATGGCCATACGGAAAGACGTGGAATATGGAAGGTGATCGGGAAAGTGTGGGCAGCGGAAAACGTGGATACTGCACTAGGACAAGACAGAGGTGAAGTGGAATGAGGTGATGATGTGGGGGTGAAAGGAGGGATCAGGTGGCCGCATGAGGTGGACTCGACCAACATAATAATACGTCATGGTAGATAGATGGAAGGAGGCAAGAGGAGGGAGAGGAAGGAGATACGACATGGAGGTGACTGGAAGACACATGGCGGAAGGTGAGAGGATGAAGTGCGAAGCTGAGAAAGTGAGTGGAGGACAGGTGTGTGGTGGTGAAAAGTGGAGGGGGCATAGGAGATGAAACAGGTATCGGCAGGAGGAAAAGAAGTAAGGGAGAGCGGTAAGTGGGATATTTTTGAGGGGGCTGGTGGTGGTAAGAAGTTTGGAGTGTGGGGGTTCGAATTGATGAGAGCGTGCCACGATAATGGGGGGGCCTGGTTAGGAAAATTCTTATTCAGACCTATCTCGCTTCGTTAAAGGAAGAATGTCAAGGGGGTCTGGTATGGACCACACAACATAGATCTAGGCACATAGATCTCAGCCATAGATCTATGCACCGATTATCACATTTTCACCCAGGCCCAAAAACTTAGGATAACGCGATTTTGTGGGTTTTTTGCCCCTTTTCTTCATTTCTTTCACCAAGGGGCCAATGTCTTAGGAAAAACAACCCTTTACAAATTAATGTGATAACATTAGGCTCCATGGGGGATGGATTGCTCCCTGTGAGATACCAAGAAATCTTTTGTATCTCCAGTGCCTTACTGTTGGGTTATCGAGTCACCTAAGAAATTGAAAACAAAAGAAAAACAATATTTACAAAGACATGGGAGCCATCCATGGCTCAAATAAATAATTTCTTCAGAAAATGCCCATTTACATGGGCACTAAAAACTTCATCACCCTCCAAATTATGCAACCTATAGGTATTATTTGAAAATATCTCAGAAACTTCTAAGGGCCCAATCCACAGGGATTCAAATTTGTTATGCTTGCCTCTATCCTCCTTGGGTGCATCCCAATTCACTACTAGATCTCTGAACTGAAAATCTTTCTTTCTGACCTTCTTGTTGAAAGCTTGCTTTATTTTCTATTAATGTTCATGTTCCTTGTCCATCACTTGCTCTCTAGCCTACTGGACTTCTACCAGTTGGTGAATTATGTTTATCATATCATTAGGCTCACCCTGCCAGTCCTGAAAGAATTTTTCCACAGGCAGAGCAAGCTGAGAAGGAAAGACTACTTCAATCCCATATACAAGTTGGAAAGGAGAGATGCCCAGGGACCTCTTTGTTGTCAGTCTGTCATCCCACAGAATTTTTTTTATCTTTGAATCCAAGGCCTTCTTATTATCCTCTAATATTATTTTAATGATCTTGATCCGAGTTTTGTTAGAGGACTCTATCAGTCCATTCCTTTGTGGATAGTAAGGGGTAGAGTGTATCAATGAAATTATGAACTGCTCAAAAAACTTAATCAATCGTCTAGACTTGAAGGATGTAATGTTATCAGTGATGATTATGTTCAGACAACAAAAGCTTGCCATAATATCTTCAAGAAAACCAATGATGACTTTGTGAGAAGCCCTCCTTGTGGGGATAGCTTCTATCCACTGGGTGAAATAGTATTTTGCAATTAAGATCTACCTATGTTGACCACTTGAAGAAGGATGAATTTCCCCAATAAATTTTAGGCCCCACTGCTGAAAGGGTCCTGAAGCTACTACAGGCTTCAAAGTCAGATACTTGAGCTACTTCTTACCAAAGAGTTTCTGACATTTTATACAAGCTCTGATTTTTTCACAGACATCAGTGAGTAAAGTGGGCCAGTAGTACCCAACCCTAAGAATTTTGTCGGTTTTGGTTCTCCAAATGTGATTTCCTCCACACAAGATTCCATGGAAATCAAACATAATTTTTTGGACCTCCTATGGGTCTAGACATCTCAGAAGCACACCCAGAGGGTCTTTCCAATACAAGATCTAGTCAATGAGGCAATACCTGATTGCTTTGATCTTTAAAGCTCTTACCTTTCTTCTTCCCATACTATCATGGGGTTTCAAATTTTGCAGAAAAAATATAATGTCTTTGTACCAAATGTATTATGCCAATGAAGGGTTGTCCTGAGAACTTTTATCAGACAATCCAACTTGCTGATTTTCTGAGCAATAATTGATGAAGTTAACCCCCAAAGATTTACAATTAGATTCAACCAACAAATTGGCTAAACCTTGACCTTTAACTAGTGTGGTGGGATTTATTTCTAGGTCAAATTCAAGGATCTTGGCAATCCACTTGATCCTTTTCCTGTCTACATTAGGCTGGATGAGAATGTCCTTCACAAAAGTTGAAGGAACGTATGCAATGATTTTTCAATGCATAGCATAGACTCTGAAAGATTTGATATATTTCACTAGGGAATAGGCTTGTTTCTCCATGATGTCACATTTTTCCTCAGCATCCCTCAGTACCCTGCTGAAAAATGAAATTGGTTGCTCCAGCCCTTCGACATTCTTCTGCAACAAAAAAACTACCACATATCAAAAGAAGAAAAAGAGAAAATCATAAAATCCTTAGAATAATCAGGGATGGTAAGCATAGGTACCTCACTCAATCCCTTATTTATCTAGCTGAAGGATTCTCAAGACTCAAAAGTCCATTTTACTTCATTTTCCTTTCTAAGAATGACTGTGATATGCTTCCCCAATTCAACAAAATTGGAAACAAATCTTCTCATAAAATTATGTTTTCCTACGAAGGACTGAAATTCCTTTTTGCATCTGGGAAGTGATAAGGTTTGTATTGCTTCCACCCAACTGGGATCAATCTTGACACCTTGAGTTGATACTATATGTCCCAAAAATTTCCCCTCCTTCATGGAAAATAAAGTTTTCTTAGGATTTAAGGAAAGACCATATCTTCTGCATTTCAAGAAGACTTTCCTCAAATGACAACAATTCTCTTTATCAGGTCTGGAAAAGACTGTTATGTCATCCAGATAGATGACCATGAATTTATCCTTTTCCCCAATGAAAGTTATTTCCATGGATCCCTGAAAGGTTGCTCCTGAATTCATTAATCCAAAGGGCATTTTGGCATACATGAATGTTCCCCAAGGAGTGGTGAAGGTTTTCTTTTCTCTGTCTTCGGGTAGGACATAGATATAATTGTAGCCATAAAATCCATCAATCATGGAAATCCTGGATGCACCTCTCACCCCCTGCAATGTGTGTTCCATCTTTGGTAAAGGGTAGTTGTCCTTCTTTGAGCTCTTGCTTAGGTTTCTGAAATCAACACAAAGTCTGATTTCTCCATTATTTTTCATCACTAGGACTAGGTTGGCCACCCATTCAGAATATCTTAAGGGGACAATGATTTGGGCATCCAACAACTTCTTTACCTCCCTTTCCATAATAGACAACAACATATGATTTATTTGTCTTAATTTTTTCCTAAATGGCTTGGCCTCCTCTTTCAATGGGATCTTGTGTTTAATGAAATTTGTGTCATATGTTCTGAGGTATTCGTATGTCCAAGCAAACACATTGGAAAATTATTTTAATAACTCAATATATTTGGCCCTCTGCTCACTTGATAGTCTGCTTGATATTTGACAAATATTGGATCCTGCTCTGTGCCAATATTTCACTCAACCACATCAACATCATCATTTGCAATTTTACCCTTCACTGCCACATCATTTCTATCAAAAAGCCTTTCCAAAGGAACTAGTCCCTTTGGGATGTGATTGTTGGGTAGCTGGAAAATGTGATGATCAACAATATTTTTTGAGAAAACATCAAGATGAGGCTTTATTTCAAAGTCAGGATCTTGATCAATGTGAAATACATAAAACTCCTCAACAGTTTCCAGGAATCTTTTGATTTCAATATCATACTCAAACACTCTCAAATGCTTGACATTGTCAAGTATAGAGTGTCTATATTTCAATTCTTCATCATACTTGAGTTTAGGAGGAAGAGGGACTTTGAAATTGATTGATGAAACAACCAGATAATTGACCATGACATTATTTTCCCTTGGAATAAATGAAATGTTGAAAGCCGATAAAAAATTGTCAATGAGGTCCCATACTTCATTTCTGTAACTTTTGAGCCGAGGGTGTTTGGTCTGATAAGTGTTTGGCCTGATAAATATTTCTGATCTACTGGACAATCAACTCAGCATCTACAAACACTGATATGTCTTTAATTCCCATGTCCTTTGCAGCCCTGAAACCCAAAACAAGAGCTTCATACACTACCACATTATTGGTAATTTAAAATTCTAATTTGTATGACAGAGATATGGTTTCCTGAGCAGGGGAAATAAAAACTACTCCAAGACCAACACCTTCTCTAGAATAACCTCCATCAAAGAACATTTTCCAAACAGAGGTAATTAGAGGGGAATCTTCACAGAGAGTAATGGACTTTCTGATCTCAAGAGGAGGTTCAGGGGCATTAGTGAGTTGCAATAAGCTAGATCCTAAATTAGTATCAAGGGAAAAGATAGGATGATTGGTGGGGTCTTCTTCATCACTGATAATGTAGGCCAACTAAGATTTTATGTACATTCATATATGCTCCCCTCCAAAAACAGGAATGGTAGCATATGTGAGGTCCATCTGCAAGGTTCCCCCAAGTATTTTTATCCAAGATCTTGACAAGAGCATGCCAAACTTGGGAGGAACATCAACCACCATGATATCCATGACCACACTCTTCATGGGAAGCTGAAACAAGGTAAAAAATAGATATTTTATGAATCCAAGACATTGCACTTTCCTTGAATCAAAATTATACAAATCATGATAAGCTTTTGTGATTTCTAATCCAAGTTCTTCCATGATAGTTGTTGTTCATGAGTCTGTACTAAGGCTTAAAGTACAGTGTCAAGGCATCCGAAAGTATGTAAAAGATGAATGCGAAGATATAGTCACCTTCGGTGTGAGAAACTAGAGTAGATTTCTACGTTCTCGTCGTCTATCTTCCAACTGATCCTGAGCAGTTATATCATGCTCAATGGCTGCCCATGAAAGTTCTAATTCCTCCCAGGTATTAGCAGTTTTAAGAATTGTATCGAAAATATTTAAAGCGATATGATTTTGATTAGAGAGTCTGGGTTGAATATTAGGTTGAGTAGCAGCAGGGACAGTCATTGAGGAACATTACCAATAAGGAATGATTTTAAAGAGAGATTTTAACGTTGTTTCAATTTGGTCTTCAGAAAGAGAAATTTTAACTTTAAGAATAAAAAGAAAAGCAAACAGAAGGCCCTTTCCCATAACAGTATTTCTTTTAATAAAACGACGAGTATGAAAGAAAGAACATTAAGCTGCAGACACATAAATTTCCTGTTAATAGAAAAATCACATATACACAGAAGAAGATATTAGTATGGAAATAACTGATACAGTGTAAATGATCATATAATTCTGTAAATGCAAATTGGTCTTACACCCGCTGATAGCTGGTGCAGAGGAAATACAATAACCAATTACAGAAAGGTGAAATTCCTTCGCTATAGTAGTGGTCGTACTAAATTATAGCGCTACACATCGATTATG
>SNQJ01S0186699.1:0-18563 GCA_010110895.2 Picea sitchensis
TTACAGGCCCAAGTGACAGGTCTTGAACCAAGGCTGAAAAAATAACCAACAGTAGACTTCTGATCATCAGGGTCACCAACCCAATCTGAATCAGTGAAACCAACCAATAAAGGAGTCCCCCCTGAACTATAATGTATCTCGAATTGAATTGTACCTCAAATATATCAAAGTATCCTTTTAGCTACTTTCCAATGGATTTCATGGGGTGTTTGCATATACCGGGAAACAATACCAACAACAAAGGAAAGATCAGGATGGATATGATTCAAGTATAAGAGGCTACCAACTAACTTATGGTACAAAGTGGCATCAACTTTGGGAGGAGTACAGGTGGCAGCAAGCTTGACTCCAAACTGGAAGGAAGAAGGGGTCGGTTTACAATCTTCCATGTGGAAGCGACGAAGAATGTCACAATCCTACTTAGATAGGGAAAGAAAAAATCCTTCATTGGTTTGCAAAACTTGGAGGCCAAGGAAATAGTGCAAAAATCCTAAATCTGTCATTTCAAATTTCTTCTTAAGGCTAGTTTTCACATGGTTTAAAAGTTGAGTCACTGTTGATAAGGATAAGGTCATCAACATAAAGAACAAGGATTATGAGATGGCTTCCTACTTTCTTAGTATATACATTAGGATCAGAATGGCATCAAGAAAATCTGGTGTCAATAAGAAAGTTGTCCATTTTGGAATACCAAGCTCGGGGAGATTTCTTAAGACCGTAAATAGATTTCTTAAGGCAACAAACAAGGCTAGAGTCATTACGGACATAGCGAGGAGGTTGTTCCATGTATACTTATTCTTGCAAATCCCTATGAAAGAAGTTGGATTGAACATCCATCTGATGGACCTCCCATTTATGTGAGGCAACAAGGGAAAGAACAAGGCAGATGGAATTCATTTTGGCTACAGGGGCAAAGGTTTCATTATAGTCAATTCCTTCAACTTGGAAAAATCCTTCGGAAACTAACAGATCCTTGTGTATTTCAATTCTCCATAGGATGCATACTTTGTTATGTAGACTCATTTACATCTGATAGGTTTTCTTCCTTTCAGAATAGGTACAATATCCTAAGTATCGTTTTCCATTAAAGAACGATAATCTTCATTCATTGTTTTATCCCAATCTAGATGACATGAAGCTTCTGCAAATGTCTTTGGATCATGAGTCTCTGAAACTTGAGCCAAAAGAGAAGAGGCTCATTGGAATTGTGACATGTTTGATGTTGATATGAAGGATCATTGACAATATCAACAGTTGTTTCTCATTTTGAACAGACCCATCTAGGAAGCGGTGGTGTTGGTGTTGGTTCGGTTCAATGGACTCATCCAAAGGAATTTGAGCAGGAGGAGGTCGATTTTCATCCTCACTATCATCATTTGAAGAAGAAACCAGAAAACAAACAGAAGAAGGTACAAATGTCGAAGATGGCTCACAGGCCGAAGAAGGCACAATCGTCGAATTAGGCTCGCAGGCCAAGAAATTTTCATCAAATTTAACATATTTTCTAATAATAATTTCATTACAATGTGGTTGAATAAGTATGTAACATTTGACATCTTCGGAATAACCAAAAAAAAAATACACTTCTCTCTTTTACGTTGAAATGCTTTCAATTTCTCATCAGGAATGCGAGCCCATGCTATACTACCAAATACGCGGAAGTGACATACATCAGGTTTAATTTTATTCCATGATTCTTCCAGTGTTATGTTTTTAAGAGCCTTTATCGGAGTGTGATTTACTATGTAATTTGCACAGTTGATGGCTTTCGCCCAACAATTTAGAATTAATCCCTTAAATTGGATCATACAATTAGCCATTTCTTTTAATGTGTGGTTCTTTCTCTCAGAAACACCATTTTGGTGTGGTGTATATGGAACAGTGTGTTGCATTTGGATGCCCTATGTAGTGCAGTAGCTTGTAAAAATATCGTTCACATTTTTGCCTCCATTATTTGTTCTTAACCTTTGAACTTGATGTCTAGATTACTTTTCTACAAGGGCCTTGTTGTTGAATATTATAGTGATTAGCTCATGCACATGTAGTTTATTTCATTTAGCATGTACTTTAACCATAAACAATTCATAAATACCATACACAAGTGTTGCAATAACCAAGATCACAAGAAAAATAACCATGCACAAGAAGTATCCTGGGAAAACCCTTCTCAAACACAGGAAAAACCCAGCAATCCTTTGCTATATTCTCAAGAGAATATCCCCCAACATCATAGACCTAGAACACAAGAGGGTGTTTACCAAAACCTATAACCTAGCTCCCAAAGGAGATGCGCACTTCAGTCATACATGCACTTGTTGAAATTCCAAGATGACAAGTGAGAGTGTGTAATCCTCAATGGGGATTCACCTTTATTTATACAAGAAATGACACAGCAAAAGGTGTGTCTATTGGCACAATAGGGTCGACCTCAATAAATCAATAATATAATTAATCATTACACAATGTTAATTATCTTACATATGGTGGGGCCGACTTGTACCCTTTACATCACAAATTAGGGTTACAAGTAAATCTTACTCTCAGACAATATAGCAAGGATCTCACAAGTCCACTAGTGTTGAGCCACTAGGGACACGTCCACATGTGCTCAGCCACAGTGGTGTCACACTCAATAGATCACTCAACTAAGTCCATAGGACTACCATCTGGAGTACCATCTCAAGCTGACTCAACTAATTCCATAGGAGTACAAGGAAGTAGACCATCTCAATTTGACTCAACTCAGTCCAGAGGAGTACAAAGCAGGAGACCATCTCAAGTCATCTCAACTCAGTCCAGAGGAGTAGACAAGAGACCACACGTCATAACAACTCAGTCCAGAGTGTGACGCACACCCATCACATGGGCACACCCAACACTTGGGCTCCCTCACACAAATGTCTCAACTCAGTTGAGAGGAGAATGATCTGGAGGATGTCTCATGAAGATGCAATCAACAACACTCCCTCTAAGCTAGGGAGTTATTCTCTACCAGGCCAAGTCTCTCAGGGAAGTACTCAAACTTCGTCCTGGCAAGCGGTTTGGTGAAGAAATTTGCAACATGCTCATGTGTAGAAAGGTATTGCACATGTATTTATTTCCTATGCATCATATCTCTGATATAATGGTATTTGATCTCAATGTGTTTCGATTTATCATGAAACCCAGGATTCTCTAATAGCTTCACACATCTCTGATTATCGCAATGGATAATGGTGGAATCCATCTCATGACCAAATAAATCTGAAAGGAGCTTGTGAAGCAACACTTCTTCGCAGACTGACACACATAACACTATGTACTCTTCTTCTCTGGTACTCAAATCCACAAAGCTATGATTCCTACTGCACCAGGAAACCATGGCAGATCCCAAGGTAAAACAACAACCGTATGTTCTCTTCTGGTCCATTGCGCTCCCTACCCAATCTGTATCAGCATATCCCTTCAATCTCATGTCTACACCGAAGGAATATCTCAAGACATATCCAATTGTGCCTTGTAGATATCTCAGCACATGCTTTGTTGCTATCCAGTGGGTCTGCCTCGACTGACTCATAAACTAACTGAGTACATTAACTCCATAGCATATATCAGGTCCGGTGTTAAGCAGATACATCAATGATCCAATCATTTGTTGGTAAATATGTGGATCAATCTCACCTGAATCAGTAGAAGCCTCATTCATTTTCTTTAGATCCATCACCATCGGTGTAGGCATCGATTTGCAGTTTGTCATACTAAATTTCTTCAATATTTCCACTATATATTTTCCTTGACTCGGGAAAATCTCATTAGTCCTCTGCCATACTTCTAGTCCCAAGAAGTAGTGCATCATACCTAGATCCTTCATCTTGAATTCAAAAGTCAATGCATGCTTGCATTCAACAATAATACTTTTTGAACCAGTGAGGAATAAATCATCAACATACAAGACCAAAATTAGGCACTCATCACCAACAATATGATAATATAGGTTTGTATCAGCAACACTCTTGTTGAAGCCCAAACTCATCAGGAATCCATCCATCTTCTTGTACCAAGCACAAGGTACATTCTTTACTCCATACAAGGATTTCTTCAACTTGCACACATGAGACTTTTGCTCATGTATCAGGAATCCATCTGGTTGCTCAATGTAAAATTCTTCCTCAATCTCACCATTGATAAAGGTTGTCTTTACATCCATCTAATGTAGTCTCCAACCTATGCATGCAGCTAGGTAAATTATCGTATGGATGGAAGTGTATCGGGATACAGGGGAAAATGTGTCCTCATAATCTATTCCCTCCACCTGAGAGAATACTTTGTCCACAAATATCGCTTTGTACTTCTCAACGCTTCCATCAGTTGCATGCTTGATCTTATAGATCCACTTGAAATTCACTACAGACTTCCCTTATGGTCTAGGAACAATATCCCACACATCATTCTTCGTGATGGATTGATACTCCCGTTTCATGGAATCTTTCCATACCTGTTGACTTGTTGCTTCTCCATGACAAGAAGGGCTAGTACCAATGATGTGTCTCATGGCTGAAACATAGCTCAAAAATCTATGTGGTCTCTTGCTCTCTCGGAATGTACCTTGAGGAGAAGCATGTCCCTCTGCCTCCTACAGAGTTTTTTGAGCCTAGGCAGGCCTTTTATGGCCTACTGTAATGTCTCTGGGAACACCAACTGGAGCTATGGGATCAATTGGATCAACTTGATCAATGATTGTCTCCCTCTGAATTGTTGAAGGAGGAGAAGGTATTATCTCGCTATCAATCTCCATCTGAGATTCCATGGATCTTCGAAAGGCTATCTCTTCCTCAAAGATGACATATTTTCTCACCTCAATATGTCTTTGGCTAGGGATGTAGATCTTGTATTCCTTTGAAGATTCATTGTAACCCACAAATGTACCTTTTATTCTTGAAGGTTCTAGCTTGGTCCTCTTCTCCTTGGGTATATTAAAGTATACTGGACACCCAAATATCTTGAAGTGTCCAACCTCAGGATTCACTACGGTGAAGGCTTCTTCGGGAGTCATGTTCTTCAAAATATGATGAGGAATCTTGTTCTGAACATACGCAGTTGTCATGGATGCTTCTTTCCATAAAATCATAGGTATATTTGATTATGTATCATCGCTTTAGTTTCCTCAATAATGGTTATGTTCTTCCTCTCTACAACCCCATTTTGTTGAGGGTTATAAGGAATGGTGTACTCCCTCTTGATCCCTGCCTCAATACAGAGATCATTGAAATCCCTGGAGGTGTACTCCTCAATTATCTGATCTCAACACATTTATCCTCTTCTCGGTCAGCTTCTCAACTTGAGCTTTAAATTCTTGAAATATGGCAAGGACTCCATCCTTGGTCTTCAAGAAATAAATCGGAGAGTGATCATCGATGAAAAGAACATAGTACAAATATTTCTTCAAGGAAGAAATAGTCATGGGTCCACACATCTGAATGTATCAAGTCCAAGATCCCATTGGATATGTTTTCACTGCTCAAGAAGGACCCCTTGACATTCTTTCCAAGAGCACAACCTATGCAAAACCATCATGTTGAACATGTATCTCTGGAAGGCATGTTATCATATTTCGTAGAGAAGGAAGGGATCTATAATGTATATGAGCAAGTCTCCTATGCCATAGCTCACTCAAGCTGATAATATCATGTAACAGGGCATGAAATGGTCATACAGAGTATCATGTACTGTGGCATGAAATGGTCATACTAACTGCATGTTGTTTCTCTCTCTCAACACCAATCACTCGGGAAAAAATCATATGTGAGTTCTTGTTCCATGCAAGAACGTTTCCTTCAGAGAAGGTAACCTTGTAGTATTTATCCTCTAAGGCAGAAATAGAGACAAGGTTCATTTTCATCCCAAGTACATATAGTACCTCACTCAACTGAAGGGGTATGTCAGAATCTAGTTTAAATGTAGAAGTTCCAACTCCTTTCACATTATATATGTCATTGTCTCTAAGTACAACATGTATACTAGAATCTTTCTCAACAAGGTCTGTCATATGATCTCTATATCCATTCATGTGTCTGGAAGCACCACTGTCAATTAGCTAAATATCACTATCAGTAGGAATCGTACATGAGAGTGTTGATATGAAGAAGAAGTATTCATCTTTTATTTCTTCATCTTTTTTACCTGGCTCTGGATCAACATCAGCAGTGGAGGCAAGTTTTCTTCCTTTCTTCCTGGTAGGACAATTTCTCGCAATGTGTCCATACTTGTCACATCTAAAACATTGAATACTTGAATTATAATTTTTGTGTTCATGACCTAAATTTTATGAAGTCTTCTTGTCTTTGAACACTTTGTTGAAACTTCTTCTATTTCTTATGTTTCCTTTCTTTGTATAAAAAGTAAGAACATGATTGTCATCATGAGGGGAGTCTTCCACTCATCTAACTATAAGTTTGGTTTCTTCCTGGGTGCAGTATGTCCATAGATGATCAAATCCTGGTAGATCTTCTCTACCATTGATACTTTGAATAAATGGTTCCCAATGTCTTGGAAGAGAATTGAGAGTGGTCAAGACAAGTTCTCTATCTAATATGGTTTCTCCAATGGCACCCAGTTGATCTCGGATCTTTGAAATATTCATCAAGAAGGTAGCAACGGTGTCTGATTTTTTCATATTGATATGTTGAAGTTGGTTCTTCAATGTCAGAGCTCTGAGGGTGTTGTTACTCTCAAACATGTTCTTCAATGCATCAAAAATATCATAATTTGTATTTAGGTTAGCAATAAGAGGTAGTAGATGATCTCTTACTGAATAGATGATTATCTTCCTTGATTTGACATCATCTAGCTTCCAATCTTCCTTCTCTTCATCAGTAGTTGTTTCTGGTAGAGTATTTTGTATCAAACTCAATATTTCATCCTCTTCCAGGGTAATCTGTAGTCTTGATTTCTAGGAATTGAAGTTTCTTGTTCCATCAATCTTATCTTCCACCAAGGTTTTGTTCCTCATGGTTTCCAGATTCTTCCACAAACCCTAACGGCTAGGATAGGAAACCTAACGGCTAGGATAGTCTAGCAACCTTAGGTTTCATTAGAGTTATGAATGCCAAAAACAATCCTTGAAAGTTTGAAGGACATCGGTAAGCTTGAAAACTCCTTTAATGAGCTGCAGAAACCCTAAAACTGAAATTTTGCAAAAAAGTGCAGAACCCTAGAAACCCTAGAGACAAAAATAAAAAAAATCTCGGAATTTCACTCTAAGAGTTTCTGGAGGTGTGTTGAAGAAGTTCGTACACTCCTATGCAAAAAATTGTCCCCAACATTTCCGTGGAAGGTGATGAAACCTAGCAAAAGAGGGGGATTCATTTTTGCTTCTTCAATATCTTGTACAATGGTCTCTTCAGGAACTCTGCTCTGATACCATGTTGAATTTTAAGATTCTTATCTCATGCACATGTATTTTATTCCATTTAGCATGTACTTGAACCATAAACAATGCATCAATACCATACACAAGTGTTGCAATAACCAAGATCACAAGAAGAATAACTATGCACAAGAACACAAGAAGTATCCTAGGAAAATCCTTCTCAAACAAGGGAAAAACCCATCAAACCTTTGCTATATTCTAAGGAGAAGATCCCCCAACACTATAGACCTAGAACACAAGAGGGTGCTTACCAAAACATAGAACCTAGCGCCTAAGAGAGGAGCACACTTCAGTCGTACATACACTTGTTGAAATTCTGAGATGACAAGTGAGAGTGTGTAATCCTCAATGGGGATTCACCTTTATTTATAAAAGAGCTGACACAACAAAAGTTGTGTCTATTGGAACAATAGGTCCGACCTCAATAACTCAATAATATAATTAATCAGTACACAATATTAATTATCTTACATATGGTGGGGCCAACTTGTACCCTTTACATCACAAATTAGGGTTACAAGTAAATCTTACTCTTAGACAATATAGCAAGGATCTCACACATCCACTAGTGGTCAGCCACTAGGGACATGTCCACATGTGCTCAACCAAAAGGACATCACACTCAATAGATCACTCAACTGAGTCCAAAGGAGTACCATATGGAGTACCATCTCAAGTCAACTCAACTAAGTCCATAAGAGTACAAGGCAGGAGACCATCTCAAGCTAACTCAACTCAGTCCAGAGGAGTACAAATCAAGAGACCATCTCAAGTCATCTCAACTTAGTCCAGAGGAGTAGAAAAGACACCACACGTCATAACAAATCAGTCCAGAGTCTGACACACATCCATCACATGGGCACACCCAACACTTGGGCTCCCTCACACAGATGTCTCAATGCAGTCCAGAGGAGAACGATCTAGAGGATGTCTCATGAAGCTGCAATCAACAACACTCCCTCTCATCTAGGGAGGCATTCTCCACCGGGACAAGTCTCTCACGGAAGTACTCGAACTTTGTCCTGGCAAGTGGTTTGGTGAAGACATTTGCAACCTTCTCATTTGTAGAAAGGTATTGCACATGTGTTGCTTTCCTCACCATATCTCTGATATAATGGTATTTGATCTAAATGTGTTTTGATTTATCACGAAACACAGGTTTCTCTAAGAGCTTCACACAACTCTAGTTATTGCAATGGATAATGGTGAAATCCATCTCATGACCAAATAAATCTGCAAGGAGCTTGTGAATCCACACTGCTTCGCGGACTACCACACATAATGCTATGTACTCTGCTTATGCGGTACTCAAAGCCACAGAAATTTCTTTCCTACAGCACTGGGAAACCATGGAAAATCCCAAGGTAAAACATCAACCATATGTGCTCTTCCAGTCCACTACACTCCCTGCCCAATCTGCATCGACGTATCCCTACAATCTCATGTCTACACTGGAGGCATATCTCAGGCCATATCCAACTATGCCTTGTAGATATCTCAGCACATGCTTCGCTCCTATCCAATGAGTCTGTCTCGGTTGACTCATAAAATGACTAAATACATTCACTTCATATCATATATCAGGTCTGGTGCTAAATAGATACATCAATGATCCAATCAGTTGTTGGTAAAGATGTGGATCAATCTCGCCTGAATTAGTAGAAGCCTCGTTCATTTTCTTCAGATCCATCACCATCGGTGTAGGCATGGATTTGCAGTCTGTCATACCAAATCTATTCAATATCTCCATTGTATATTTTCCTTGACTCGGGAAAATCTCATCAATCTGTTTCCATACTTCTAGTCCCAAGAAGTAGTGCATCATACCCAGATCCTTCATCTAGAATTCATAAGTCAATGCATGCTTGCATTCAACAATACGAATTTCTGAACCAGCGAAGAATAAATCATCAACATACAGTACCAAAATCAGGCACTCATCACCAACAATATGATATTATAGGTTTGGATCAACGAAACTCTTGTTGAAGCCCAAACTCATGAGGAATCCATCCATCTTCTCGTACCAAGCACGATGTGCCTGCTTTAGTCCATACAGGGATTTCTTCAACCTGCACACATGAGACTTATGCTAATGTATCATGAATCTATCTGGCTACTCGATGTAAACTTTGTCCGCGATCTCACCATTGAGAAATGTTGTCTTTACATCCATCTAATGTAGTCTCCAACCAATGGATGCAGCTAGGGAAATGATCATACATATGGAATTGTATCGAGATACAGGAGAAAATGTCTCCTCATAATATATTCCCTCCACCTAATATTCTGATACTATTATGTCATGGCATCTTTCCATACCTACTGACATGTTGCTTCTCCATGACAAGAAGGATTAGTATCAATGATGTGGCTCATGGTTGAAACATAGCTCGAAAATCTTTGTGGTCTCTTACTCTCTCAGAATGTACCTCAAGGAGTTGCATGTTGCTCTTCCTCCTGTAGAGTCTTTGGAGCCTAGGCAGGCCTTTTATGTCCTACTTCAATGTCTCTGGGAACATCAACTAGAGCTATGGGATCAACTGGATCAATTGGATCAATGATTGTATCCCTCTAAACTATTGAAGGGGGAGAAGGTATTGTCTCATTGTCAATCTCCATCTGAGATTCTCTGGATCTTCGAAATTCTATCTCTTCCTAAAAGATAACATAGTTGCTCACCTCAATCTGTCTATGACCAGGGATGTAGATCCGGTATGCCTTCAAAGATTCACTTTACCCCACAAATGTACTTTTTCTTCCTGAAGGATCTAGTTTGGTACTCTTCTCCTTGGGTATATGAAAGTATACTGGACACCTAAATATCCTGAAGTGTCCAACCTCAGGATTCACTCCGGTGAAGGCTTCTTCAGGAGTCATGTTCTTCAAAATATGATGAGGAATCTTGTTCTGAACATGCACAGATGTCATAGATGCTTCTTCCCATAGAATCATAGGTAGATATTGATCATGTATCATCACTTTGGTTGCCTCAATGATGGTTATGTTCTTCCTCTCTGCAACCCCATTTTGCTGAGGGTTATAAGGAATGGTGTACTCCCTCTTGATCCCTACCTTAATACCGAAATCACTGAAATCCCTAGAGGTTTACTCTCCTCCATTATCTGATCTCATCACCTTGATCCTCCTCTCGATCAGGTTCTCAACCTGAGCTTTAAATTCTTGAAATCTCACAAGGACTCCATCCTTTATCTTCAAGAAATAAATCCACGTCTTCTGAGAGTGATCATCAATGAAGAGCACATAGTACAAATATATGTTCAAGGAAGCAACAGTCATGGGTCCAAACATATGAATGTATCAAGTACAAGATCCCCTTGGATTTGTTGTCACTACTCAAGAAGGACCCCTTGACATTCTTTCCAAGAGAACAACCTCTACAAACACCATCATGTTGAACATGTATCTTTGGAAGGCATGTTACCATATGCACTAGAGCAGGAAGGGATCTATAATGTATATGAGCAAGTCTCCTGTGCCATAGCTCTCTCAAGCTGATAGCATCATGTAACAGGGCCTGAACTGGTCGTACACTCAATCTATACAAGTTGTTTTCTCGAGCACCAATTACTCAGGAAAAATTCATATGTCAGTTCTTGTGCCATGCAAGAACTTTTCCTTCAGAGAAGATAACCGTGTAGCCTTTATCCTCTAAGGCAGAAATAGAGACAAGGTTCATTTTCATTTGAGGTACATATAGTACCTCACTCAACTGAAGGGGTATGTTAGAATCTAGTTGGAATGTAGAATTTCCAACTCCTTTCACATTATATCTGGCATTGTCTCCAAGTACAACATGTACACTAGACTCTTTCTCAACAAGGTTTGTCAGATGATCTCTATATCCCTTCATGTGTCTGGAAGCACCACTGTCAATTAGCCAAATATCATTATCAGTAGGAACCGTACCTGAGAGTGTTGATATGAAGAAGAAGGCTTCATCTTTTATGTCTTCATATTTTTTATGTGGCTCTAGATCAACATCAGTAGTGGAGGCAAGTTGTCTTCCTTTCTTCCTGGTAGGACAATTTCTCACAATGTGTCCATACTTGTCATGTTTCAAACACTGAATCATTGAATTGTCTTTTATATGTTCATGACCTAAAGTTGATGAAGTCTTCTTGTCTTTGAATGCTTTGTTGAAACTTCTTATATTTCTTATATTGCCTTTCTTTATATGAAAGGTAAGAGTATGATTGTCATCATGAGGGGAGTCTTGCACTCCTCTAACTATAAGTCTGGTTTCTTCCTAGGTGCAGTCTGTCCATAGACGGTCAAATCCTGGTAGATCTACTCTACCACTTGTTGTTCCAGAGTTTATATTTAAGGCCTTAAAATATAAAGTCTAGGCATCAGAAAAAGGTAGAAAGAGTTAAGGTATAAAATGCATCAATTACTAAAAAGAAAATCTATGGTTGGTTTCTTAACTATCTCTGACAAACTTCCCAGTGTTCATGGATGCTAATATCTCGTTCGATTGTTGCCCATGAACATTCTAATTCAACCCTGGTGTTTTATGTCTATAAGATAGTGTTAAATAAGTTTAAAGCAATGTTAGTCTGATCTGAAATTCCGAGTTCTATATTGGGTTGTCTTGTAACAAGTACAGTCATGAGGGATAAAGGTTAAAAAATCTATTACTTTATTTTCAAGGTTTTCTATTTTTGTTTTGGATTATAAGAGAAAAGTTCCCAAACTTAAATTAATAACATAACAGTTTCAGAGGTCGATTCTTGTTCCTGAGTCAAATTCGAAAATCATGAAAGTGATGGGAGGAAAACATAAAGTTGTTTAAAACAAGGTGAGGCATCAATCATGGAGGAATCTCACTTTCTAACAGAGGAAGAAGGAAGATCAGAGATCTTTGATGAAGCATAAAAATATAGTAATCTAAATAATCTACAGGTCTTGAACCTGTTGATAGCAAGCACAGAGGAAAGACTGTAAACAATTAAATAATCAAATAATTCCTAACCGAAGTAGATGTTGTACTAAATTGCAGTTAAACATTCATCAAAGATATATAAGGGAAGATGTTGAAAAGGAAAGTAAAGAGGAACACATAACTCAGGGTTGACAGAATCTGAAATCTCTGTTTTGTATTCTCATTAATCACTGTAAAAACTTCTCTAGTACAATCGGCCACAAAAAAGCATTTTCTCAGTCTTATGAAAATATATTTATACAAAGTCACCAATTCTTGACAGTTGGTGATTTCCTAACTCCTAGGGGCTAACGGTTACAAAATTGCAAACTTGAACCGTTTGCATGGTTATCTTTTATTGCTCTATCATTTTGGTAATATGAGCTTACAATATGATACTTCATTGCTTCTTTGAAGTATCTCCTTCTTTTGGTCTGAGAAATTCAATACATTTTTCTAGAAAATGCACAAAAGATCTAGGAGGCTCTGGTATATCCTTTTCCTCGAACAGATAAAACTTTCTCTGAATTTTCAGGAATCGGTCTTCAATCTCTTTGTCAACAAACTTAACTGATTGCAATTTTAAATTTGGCTTCACCAACCATCTTTCTATTTGGGTAACATCAATCTCCTTTAATTGCGAAATTTAAACTTGAATTTCATTCAAGTTCTCTTTGAGTTTCAGTTGATGTCTTACAATATTGATTTGTCCTAGTAGCCCAGGCCAATCGTCTTCTCCAATACCTAACGCTCCTTTTTCTAGTAAATCAAAGGTCTCTTCGCAATCATCCTTGACTTCCTTGGCCATTTTCTTACTTTCGGCTATGTTGGCCTCCCATACTTTAAGCATGATATCACACCTTATCTGCTCTGCAACAGACAACCTTGGAGTTTCTGATACCTCTTCTTTTTCCGAAAGTACAACTGACTTTTGAAAAGTAGTCCAGGTTGTTTTAGCCTCTTTTTCTTTAAAAACAATGTTATCGGAAGATTGACTTACTTCTTGGAAATAGTTTTGAATAACTTCTACTTTAGAAAATAATCTTTGTTTCTCTGCTTCTATCTTCATATGCACCTCCAGTGTTTGGGTTTGAAAAACTTTTAAATCTATCACCTTATTTTGAATAGAATTCAGCCTATCCTGCAACTGTCTCGCTAATTCTTCCTGATGGATTACATGTCCCTAACTAGCTTGCATCTTCTTATACATCTCATCCAAGATAGATTTGAGTAGTTGAATCTCCTATTTGTCAACAGCTCTAGCCTGTTCTAGCCCTTTGTTTATATCCTTTCTGATATTTTTCTCAGTATTTTTTATTTCACCTTGTAGCTAGGCTATCATTTGATCCTTCTGCTTCAACCTTGTTTTTAGATTGTCAATTGAAAATAAGTTAGACATTTCCAAAGCTCCCATAGAGCATGCTACCTCAGTGGTGAAATCTTCCTCTTCTAGGTTCTGTCCATCTATGAGCATTCTTTGTTTCTTTACCATTGTGCCTTCTCTCAAATGCATTTCCTGTTTCACTATTGCTTTCCTCTTCTTACTGAAAAAATAATTAGAGGAAGGTATCTCTTCTCTAGAGATTGGAGTGAGGTCATTTACATATATAAATTCTAGATGAGGAGTCCCAAATGTTGACTGTAAAGGATTCAATGATGTAATAGGACTGCCCAACTCTAGAGATTGGGTTTCTCTTGTTGTTTTGGGAATATCAGCAGGAATAGTCGATGATGAAGGTGGAATCGTTTGACTTGACTTTGGAGGTGTCTCGAGTTAAAACCATGTTCCTGACCTTGGGTGTTGTGTTTTTGAAGCTTCTTCTTTTTGTGAAGACGCTTCAGTCTTCTCTGGATTTTCTTCTGCAGTCTTCTCATCAGAAGGCTTTGAGTTGAAACCTGGGGGTATGCTTTCCTGTTATGGAGGAGAGGTTACCATTTCTCCTTGTAGTATCTTTGGAAAACCACTTCATCTATGCTTCTGGAAAGAAAGAAAGTTGGTCTGCAAGTCAGGTGGTAACGCCTGAACTCTCTCTAATATCTCCTCATATGCTTTGGCTCCTTCGAATATGTTGTCACAAGGGGAGTTTTCATGCTCAAATAATTTCATGTTGCAATGAGTTAGATGATTTCCCACAATTTGGTATGGGTCGTTCTTTCTGAGTTCAATATCTACCAGCTTAATGTATTCTAATGTTGTGGCTTCCACTTTAGAATGGTCAAGATTAAGCAATGAAAACTTCCCAATCTGCACAGGAAAAACTAGCCAGAATTTCTTCTAAGATGATTTTAACTCTGTACCAATGCCTCATGTTATTATCTAGTATGCCACTTCTCTACACACCAGTCTGTCAATGAGAAATTTAGGGAGATCATGAGGGGGGATTGAACATCTGAAGACTCTGACATAAGAGAAATTGTCTTCGATGAACCATTCGGCAACTGCCCTAAGGTTTCCGACGATTTTCTCTGAAATCCGAGGGGGTGCATAACCATACAAAATTTGGTGCACAGGTATCACTACGTAGTGACAGATTTCGTAAAAGAAATATTTAACATTCTCCTCCCATAATTTAGAGTGATAAACTTGAATGGGTTCATCACAGGCTGGGCTCCAGCTCCAATTCATCAAGGGGAATGGATTCATGTAACAGATAGCATCCATAATATATGCAGACATGTAAAAATATACAGGTCAACCTTTCGACTTTGCCATCTAGTAATCCTTAATCTCTTTATCTAGGTTATCTGACAGGATTTTGGCCCAGTTGAAGGTGAAAACCTCTGCTACCTCGTGTATAATTGGCACCCATTCCGCCGGGAAATGGGTAGGACTTTTCCTCCCAAACAGTCTACACAACATCATTGATATATAAACCATGTATTCGTTTAACGGTGATGTGGCATAACTACCATGGGTATCAGCTCTAAATTTCATTGGAATTCCCCACCAATCTTTGATTATACCTGGATATGTTTGATCCAATTTTGTACACTCCTTTCTTTGAAATTCTTCTACGAATTCGGCATTAAAAATATATTTAGAGATAGGGGACAGTTTATACATTACTTGGATGTGCTCTGGTATGAATGAGCTGATGACAACCTTTTGGTGATTTAGAATACTCCTAGTCTGAATGTCAGTTTTTTCTAAAGCCCAGCTTATCATGTCATTATATGGCATGAGTCTCGGTCGTATGGCTATCTTATGGAGCTCATATTCTGCTATATCCCTAAGTTTATTTTCAGTCTTTTCATTTCCGAAATCGTTGGGGCAATTCCTAAGCTCATACTCCAAGATATCAAAAATCTGTCTCCGGGACTTGATTGAATCCACGGCATGTGGTGTAGTATCGGATATAACATATCCATCCGGATTTGAGCTCTCGTCGGCCTCTTCACTCTTCTTAGGCGCTTTTCTAGGTGCCATGATGTTTGTGCTAAAAATGAAAACCTGTTACAGAGAATAAATGCGTGAGCTCTTTTGAATGTAACTCGCTTCTTGTCTGAAAGTAAAAATAAAGTTCGAAATAACAAACCTTTATTGACCCATAACTTGCCTTAAATTGACCGTACCAAGACAGGCGATAAAAATTAAATGCTTTAATGGGGATGGTACGCCTACAGATACGCACTTTACGCTAAAAATATCTCTATTAATTCGTTATGAATACTACCACATATCTACGATTTAAAACTGGGATTTCGAAAGGAATGTCTTCGAGAACTCTCAAATAGCGAAACGCGAAAAGTCATTTAATATATTTAAACTTGTTTTTAATGTTAAGTTAATTATTCTTAAGTGCTTAATACTTTCGGGATTTCAGGCTTCGGGGTTTTTTGAGTGTGAAAGAGTGATAACTCTTTCATTTTCCGAAATGCGACTGATTAACGATTTGTTAAGTATGTTTAAAATTTAGTTAATCACGATTAGAAAGAGATTTTGTAAAAAGCACATCGGGACTTTGAACTAATGTTTAAGTTGAGATAACTGAAAAAGAAAATGTGAAAGGTTTAGAAAACCATTAAACGTTTTTAATTATTCCTTTTAATTCGGTTTAACTTCTTTTAAACAATACTTTCGAAACTTCGTCATCGGGGCTTTGGAGTTGTTATTAAAAATCATACTTTGTGAATAGCCGAAACTCGAAACCTGAAACTCTTGAAAGACTTTGACTCCTTTTTAGAACTAAGGGTGGCTCCATAACCAAAGAAAACTGAGTTTTAGGATATAAAAAGAAAAATAAACTTTGTTTCAACACCATTGATACTTTGAAGAAATGGTTCCCAATGTCTTGGAATACCATTGAGAGTAGTCAAGACAAGTTCTCTGTCTAATATGGTTTCTCCAATGGCACCCAGTTAATCTCTGATCTATGAAATCTTCATGAAGAAGGTAGCAACAGTGTCTGCTTTTGTCATCTTGATATGTTGAAGTTGGATCTTCAATGTAAGAGATCTGAGGGTGTTGTTACTCTCAAACATATTCTTCAATGCATCATACATCTCATAAGTTGTCTTTAGGTTAGAAATACAAGGTAGTAGATGATCTCTTACTGAATAGATGATTATCTTCCTTGCTTTGACATCATCTGTCTTCCAATCTTCCTTCTCTTCATCGGTAGTTATTTCTGGTAGAGTCTTTTGTATCAAACTCAATAGGTCATCCTATTCCAGGGTAATCTATAGTATTGATTTCCAGGAACTGGAGTTGCTTGATCCATCAAGCCTATCTTCCACCAAAGTTTTGTTCCTCATGGTTTGCAGATGCTTCCAAAAACCCTAACGGCTTGGCTAGGAAACCTAACGGCTAGGCTAGGCTAGAAACCTTAGGTTTCATTGGACTTATGATGACCAAAAATAAGCCTTGAAAATTAGAAGAACACTGGTAAGCTTGAAAAATCCTTCAATGAGATGCAAAAACCCTAAAACCAAAATTATGCAGAAAATTGTGGAACCCTAGAAACCCTAGGGCCAAAAATCAAAAATTCTTGGAATTGCACTCTGAGAGTTTTTGGAGGTGCGCTAAAGGAGTTTGTGCACTGCTATGCAAAAAATTAGCCCCAACATTTCAATGGAAGGTGTTGAAACCTAGCAAAAGAGGGGAAGTCATTTTTGCAGTTGCAGCAAGGTGAGGGGATGCTTGGCTTCTTCAATAGCTTGTTCAATGGTATCTTCAGGAACTCTGCTCTGATAACATGTTGAATTTTAAGATTCTTAGCTCATACACATGTAGTTTTTTTCATTTAGCATGTACTTGAACCATAAACAATGCAGCAATACCATACACAAGTGTTTCAATAACCAAGATCGCAAGAAGAATAACTATGCACAAGAAAACAAGAAGTATCCTAGGAAACCCCTTCTCAAACAAGGGATAAACCCATGAATACTTCACTATATTCTCAAGAGAATATCCCCAACACCATATATCTAGCACACAATAGGGTGATTACCAAAACCTAGAACCTAGTGCCCAAGAGAGGTGCACACTTCAGTCGTACATGCACTTGCTGAAATTCCGAGATGACAAGTGAGAGTGTGTAATCCTCAATGGGGATTCACCTTTATTTATACAAGAACTGACACAGAAAAAGGTGTGTATATTGGAACAATAGGGCCTACCTCAATAACTCAATAATATAATTAATCATTACACAATATTAATTATCTTGCATATGGTGGGGTCAACTTGTACCCTTTACATCACAAATTAGGGTTACAAGTAAATCTTACTCTCAAACAATATAGCAAGGATCTCACACGCCCACTAGTGCTCAGCCACTAGGGACACGTCCACCTATTCTCAACCAAAGGGATGTCACACTCAATAGATCACTCAACCGAGTCCACAAGAGTACCATCTGGAGTACCATCTCTAGCCGACTCAACTAAGTTGATAGGAGTACAAGGCAGGAGACCATCTCAAGTTGACTCAACTCAGTATAGAGGAGTACAAAGTAGGATACCATCTCAAGTCATCTCAAATCAGTTCAGAATAGTAGATAAGAGACCACACGTCATAACAACTCAGTCCAGATTCTGATGCACACCCATCACATGGGTGTTGAAATAATGTAATTGCAAAGTGTATTCTAATTATTATTGGTGTATTATTCATTACATCAATCCCTTATTGCAGATTGATCATGTCGGTTATTGTAAAAGACCAAATCCCCTTTTGCGGATTGGTCAAAACATAATTGTAATAGG
>SNQJ01S0186700.1:568-18562 GCA_010110895.2 Picea sitchensis
ATGAACTACATGGAGCAATCTACTTGACAAAATTGGATCTCCGTTTAGGGTATCATCAGATTAGAATGAAGGAATCATGTATCCAAAAAACAACATTATGAACTCATGAAGGCCATTATGAATTTTTGGTCATGCCTTTTGGCCTTACGAATGCACCTTCCACATTCCAAGGGTTGATGAATTCCATTTTCAAGCCCTTCCTTCAAAAAATTTTGTTAGTATTTTTTTATGATATACTAATCTATAGAAAGTCTTGGGAGGATCATGTTCGACATGTTTACAAGGTGCTACAACTACTAAAGGAGCTAAAACTATATGCCAAACCATCCAAATGTTTCTTTGGGGTGAAGGAGGTAGAGTATTTGGGTCATATTGTATCTCATGAAGGTGTTAAGATAGACCCTAACAAGATTAAGTCCATGATGGATTGGCTAATTCCCAAAACATTTAAGAATCGTAAAGGATTTTTGGGTTTGACAGGTTACTACCGCAAGTTTGTTCGAAACTATGGAAGAATAACAACGCCTTTAATGACATTAAATAAGAAGGATGCATTTTCATGGACTCTAGAGGCAAGTCAATATTTTGAACAACTTAAAGAGGTAATGTGAAAATATCGTGTCTTGACCACACCATACTTCACAAAAACCTTTGTTGTGGAATGAGATGCCTCGTGAAATGAAATTGGTGCTATTCTAATGCAAGAAGGAAGGCCCTCTTCTTTTGAAAGTCAGCCACTCAAGGGAAAGGACTTACACAAACCCATTTATGAGAAAGAAATGATAGAAATACTACATGCATTGAAGCAATGGCACCCTTACCTAATAGGTAGGCACTTCAAGGTCAAAAAATACCATGATAGTCTTAAATACTTCTTGGAACAAAGACTATCTTCAGAAGAACAACAAAATAGGTGACCAAGATGTTGGGTTATGATTTTGAAATCATATACAAAAAATGGAAGCAAAATGTTGTGGCAGATGCACTCTCAAGAAAGGATGAAGATGTTAAGTCCTTTCTCTGTGTTGTCTTGATCATCCAACCCAATTGGATAATAGAAGCGATGGATGAATGGAAGAATGATGAAAACGTGTGGACTCTCATTCAAAGGTTGCTGCAAGATTCCAGTGCATCAGATACACTTACATGGAAAAATGATTCACTATAGTACAAAGATCACTTATATTTATGTAAGAACTCTAAACTCAAACAAAAGGTACTCTTGGAATTGTACACCTCTTCTATAGGAGGGAGCTCAGGATTTTTGAAAACCTACCATAGGATCAAGAAGGAATTTTTTTTATATGGCCTTAAAAATGATGTTCAAAGGTTTGTGGTAGAATGTTTGGTTTTCCAACAAAATAAGGTGGAAACAATTAAGACCCTAGGTCCTTTACAACCATTATCCATCCCAAGTCAATGATGGGAGGAGGTTTCCATGGATTTCATCATAGGGTTACCAAAGTGTGAAAGAAAGAGTGTAATCATGGTGATTGTTGATAGACTGACCATGTACACACACTTTTTTTCACTCTCTCATCCTTTCAAAGCTAGTACATTTGTCACTACATTCATGGATACAGTTCAAAAGATACATGGAAGCACAAAGATTATTGTAAGTGACAAAGATCCCGTCTTCACTGGACATTTTTGGACATAATTTTTCCTTGTTTGGGTACTCAATTGGCTCATAGATCATCTTATCATCCTTAGTCTAATGGAAAAACTGAGATAGTGAACAAAATTCTGGAAGGCTACCTTCGTTGCTTTCTGTCTAATAAACAAACACAATGGTTCAAGTGGTTACCCTTGGAAAAATGGTGGTATAACACTTCCTTTCACACTACAACAAAAATGACACCATTTATGGCACTCTATGGATATCACCCACCTTCCATCACTTCTTCTCTAAAATAAAAATACAAGGTTCAAGCAGTGGAAGATAAGATAGAGCATCAACAACAAGTTCTCCAACTCTTAAAGGACAACCTAACCATGGCAAAAAATCGCATGAAACAACAAGCAGATCAACATTATAGTGAAATAAGTTTTGAAGTAGGGGATTGGGTATTTTTAAGACTACAACCATACAAACAGATGTCCCTCAAAAAATCTAAGAAGGATAATAAATTATCACCGAAGTACTATGTCCCTTATAAGGTGTTGCAAAATATTGTTACTATGGCATACAAATTGGAGTTGCCTGCATCTTCACGAGTACACCCAGTTTTCCATGTTTCATGCTTAAATAAGGTTATAGGTGACAAGATCCCAGTTCAAACTATATTTCCAGAACTTGAAGAGGAAGGAAAAGTCATATCGGATCCTAAAGCTATCACTGACACAAGAATTCACCAGTTGAGGAATAAATCCATTTCAGAGTATCTCATTAACTGGGGGAAACTACCTGCTGAAGATTCCACTTAGGAAGATGAGTCTTTTATACAGATGCATATAGAATTACTCAAGCCTTGCAAACAACACTTGTCTGAAGGGTAGGGGCATGTTAATACCTAAATAGAGGCACATTACCCCTTAATTGGGTCATATTACATTAGTATTGTTATTTTATTTATGCCGGGTTGGGTCCATTAGTTGTAAGTTTACCTCCTAGTATCCTATATATACCAAGGAGACCTTTTCATTTGGAATCATCTTGTATTTGTAAATTTATGTGGTGTATAAGGAGATTTCCCCATTGAAGAGGCTTATTATCTGAAATTATCTCTTTGTCAAGGCGTTGAGTACTTTTTCTGAGGTTTTTTATGCTATTTTGATATGTGGTTCTTAACATTGCACCTAAGGAATTCTCTAAAGTTTCATCAAAAACAATATTGAGACAACATTAGGACAAAGACGCAATATTGAGAAATACAATGCGATTATGGATTGAAACAACGAATGAGGAGATTCCTTCAATGTAAAGTTTTATGAGCCAAAATAAGGTAAGCTCATTAGTTTTTCAATTTTAGAGAGTCTGAAAAACACCAAAAGAAGAATCCAAAGTGTTATTTTTCATACATTTACACCCCCAAGCCTGAAAAAGGATAAAACAATACTTGGGAATACTCTCCCGACAAGACATATCTCCCATGGTGCACCTTTTTCGTAAGTTGAGTCTTTGAGGTCCTGAAAAGGTTTAAATTTATACCAAGGATAAATAAGGTTCCTTTTTCATAAGTTAAGTTCCCTAGGCCTGAAAAAAAGGAAAAACTAATACCTGGGAAAACTCTCCCGGTGGGACATATCCCTTGAGGTATTTTTTTCCCTACTTAATCTATTGGCCATAAAAAGGGGTAAACTTGTACCAAATAGATGTTCTTTTAGGACCAATTAATGATTGTGAAAGAAACAAGGTCACTCGATGAGATTTTCTTGTTTAGGGAGTATGAAAAGGGCTTAAACAAGACTCTCCATGGGTTTCCTTTTTTGTAAATAATATCCAAGGCCCAAAAAAGAGGTAAACCAAAACCAGGGAGAATGGCCCTTTTTCATAAATTTAGTTCCTCAGGCCCGAAAAGGGGATAAACATATACCTGAGAATACTCTCCTAGCGAACCGTAGCTCCTATGGTGTACCTTTTCATAAATTATCCATCCGAACCAAAAAAGGGGTAAACTATCACCATACATATGTTCCTTCAGGTTTTGTTTTGGTGACCGTGAAGGGAAACAAGATCTCTCAACAATATTTTCAATTTTAGGGAGTTTGAAAAGAGCTTAAAGAATATTCCAAAGGGGCTCCTTTTCGTATGTAATCTAAATGAGTCCTAAACGATAAATAATCTCTCGCTATATGTCACTTTCATAGTTTCAGTGAGCTTTAAAGAAGAAAAACCATTCTCTAGGGGAGTCCCTTGGGTATAGGACAAAAAATGTAACTAAGAAGAAATGAGGCTTCAAATCCATAGTCATGGTGGGAATAAAGGGAATATCGAGCCTATAGGACAGTTAGAACATGGGAGCCAACATGCAACAAAAGTTTCTAAATAGGGAACTCATGGAAAGGCAAGCTCTACCACCTAATTATGACACTTCTAGAGCAACATGGAAGGTTCCATGTTGGAATTCAGTGGGGTCGATCCTAAGTCCAAATGAAATAGGAAATGAATAATGAAAAAATTCAAGTAGGGAAAATATAACCTATATTCCAGTTTTGAGGTCAATACATGTTAGAATGGATCAATACGATGGACAAATGCCAAAGAAAAATGTCTCCAAGATCCTACATATAAGGCCAATAACACTCATCCAGAAGTTAAAAATTCCAATATAGATAGAAATTTCAAAAAATAAGAGGTGCTACTGAATACAAAACTTGAAAACAAAAAACCCAGACTGTACAATATGGTACAAGGAACCACACAACCTTCCGAATCATGCATGGTATTGGTTCATGTAGAGACCGCTGCTAGGCTCTGACCAAGAGTCTCTTCAATAGTCAACCTGGAAAATCTCCCAAAAGAGAAGAAAACACAAACCACAGTGTAAGTTTTCCCATGGTATACAATCCGTAGTCATGGCTTCAAGGATAGTATCATCCGAAAGAAATTCAATATCTGATAAATCATGTGAACGAGTAGGGTCGACAGTCCCAAAGGGTGAAACAAACTGATCATATTCCATATGACGATGGAGGTTCTGGCCAGGACCGACATAGTCTATCAATGAAGAATCACCAGCACAAGGGCTTGAGGATCTACAAACAACAACATCAAACTTCAAAAGAAACTCAATATCACTTGGACCAAGAGGGGGAAGTAAGGGATCCCATGCCCCCATTGGATAAACAAAAATGATCAATTGACGAGACAATGTCTCGAGAAGGAACAAATGATTACACAGGTTCCTACTCAGAAACAATTGAAAATCGAGGATAATATGCCACATAATTTACCCTTGGCGGGGTAGAGTCCACACGAACACTAGGAACATATAAAGAAGGAGCCTAAACTAACGTCAAATTAGGATGGTGATTATTAGATGCCAGCTGGTCGATGGTGACAATGCTTCCATTGTGATGTAAATGCATCACCCGAAAGAGCATAGAAACCACAACATTCACAGCATATACATAATCATGCCCGAGAACCATATTGAAATCTAACGGGCCTTGCACCACTATAACATTGACAAGGAAGGTCTTCCCACCTAATGAGATAAAAACTGAGAAAGAATCCCCAAATATTCACTAAGACGTCTGTCAAAAGCCAAAAACTCATGTGAAGAATACACAAGCTTGGGAGAACCCACAAATTTCCAAGCCGAGGAAGATAAAATACTTGTGGAGGCTCCTTCATCCACAATACATCGGTAAATGATTTTTGAATTAACTTCAACCCTTATTTGAAAGGGTGCAGAAGAAGGAAGGCGAGGCTTAAAAAGGTCATTCCAATCAAAGGAAACCATCCTAGGACTTGGAGGGGGTGTGCTCGAAGTGAGCGAAATGCCCCCTTATTCTAAAGGTACTAAACTGGAAATGATAAAAACATATTCGGTAGACACATCACTCCCCATCAAAAGAGTGGGATTGGCCAAACATTATATCAACACAACCACTTTGGTAGATGTGACACTCTCCAAGAGAAGAGTGGGATCATCTGAATATTGGATCGGTGCAGCCAATTTCTCAACCACTGGCTGAATATAATGTGAGACAACATGGTTTGAAGGCACACTCACCTGCCAAAAAAGGAGTGGGATCGGTTGAAGATTGCATCTACATGATCGCCTCATCAACCAAAGGATGAATAGATTGTTGGGAAACCAAAGAAGACCCAGAATCAGAAGATCTTGTAAACAAGGAACACAATCTTCATACCTATGGAATTCTAGGGCACAAATGGGTAATGTGATCTCCCTTGCAAATATTACAAGGGAACTTAGGCTTACGTCTTATTCTTTTAGGATTCTCAATAGAATCAATTCCCCCAGCATGACTAGTAGTGGTTGGTTGCTTGCCCCCAACATGAATATAAGAGGTTGTTGACATATCACTTGTATGACTCACATTGACAAGACTCATGCCCCCAACATGACTTGCAATGGTTGGTTTCACATATCCAACATGACTTGCATAGGTTGGTGATATTTTTTGAATATGACTAGTAGTGACTAGAGTCTTTCTTCCATCATAACTCATAGTGGTTGGTTGCTTGTCTTCAACATGAATTGCAAAGGTTGTTGACAACTCTCCAAAATGACTAGAAGAGGTTAGTGATTGGTCGATAACATGACTCGTAGAGGCTACATACCTATTTTAAGTATGACTAGCAGTGACTGGAATTCCCCCCCCAACATGACTGGTAGAGGTCGAAGATCTCTTCTTTCTATTCTTCCTGTTTCTATTTCATTTAGACTTCTAGTTACTAGTAGCTAGACTTTCACAAGAGAAGGAAGAAGGAGGAGGAGAAGAATTTGATGACGAAGGAACATCAACATGATTCCCATGAAATAAAGTGCTTAAATGATAAGTGTCAAGAGAATTTGGGACATTTGGAATGGTACCCAACCAAACCGGTAGTCCCACATTCAACCCAAGAATGTTCAAAGTGGCCATAAAAGGTACACCAACATTTCCAAAGAAAGGAAAATCACGAGAATCCCCTTGCGAATGGGTTCCTTGGTTGGTATCATCAAGAAATTTGGCCATGAATATATTATGCACAAGTTCTTCCCTTGCGGTATTGCTCAAATCCGTAAAAGTCTCACACACAGACTCTGGTAAATTAATCATATAAAAATATACGCCTATAAGGAGGTGGCTCCATGTTTCTAAGAAGAATACAAAAAATTCCTCATGACCGATGGAGTGGGTAGTATACCACCTTAGGTGAGATATCCAAAGAAATGACTGACTAAATCGCTATGGAAAACTAGGGAGCACAGAGAACACCACTAAAAAGAAAAATCCTAAAAAGATAGAAGCCAAACAAACTACCCTTCTAAATGCTTCTGACCTAGGGAGATGAAGTCATAATCGTCTAAATCAATCACAAAGGAAAACGACTGGCTAGGAGAAACAATTACCTAGATGTCCAATCGACGGTCCCTTCGGGTGTTTCTCAGAGAGTACAAATTATACCTCAAGTACCCCGATACACCTCTCGTAGTCACTTGTGTGTCAACCTATTTAATGTCAACTAGGTCACCAAATTTTAATAAAAAACCAGGGGGGCACAATCGACAGTTGGGAGAGTGTATGGGAAGGGTAACTAAGCCTGAAGCTCCTCTTGAGGCCTGAAACACAATAGGGCCAGAATCACTCTTAGAGTACCTCGAACATATCCAAGTATCTAAGAGTGCTAACACAAGTCGGGCCAGTAACACTACAACATTCACCCCCAATACACACTCTCCCGAACGCTTTGTTAGGATCGGGAGTGGATATCTCTATCATCGTACCCCACACAACCTCATGTTTGACTCTTGTGTTAGAGGAGCTTCTTGGATTGAGTAATTACAAGGTGATTTTTTCACACCCTAGAAAAGACACCTAAGTTAAGTTTTGGTTGGCCTTGGAGATTTTACCTCTCCACACCTAATCCAAGGCCCTAGCCTAAGCCATTGGTGAACCCTAAAAAAAGTGATACTAATATATTTTAGATTAGCACATTTGTTTTAGTGTATTTTATTACCTATGGAACGGAAGTGCAACTGATGTTGTTTGAGACTCTTGTAAAACAAAAACTAATTAGAACACTGGAAAATAATATTTTACACTAATTCTACAAATGAAAAAGAGTTTCAAGGAAAATGCATGAACAATCCTTCAAAAACTTGAAATGCAAACTTTTCTCTTTTCGATGCAAAAATGCACAATGCAAATTTGTCCTAAATGCGAGAAAAGTAAAGGAAGAAAATAAACAAGTACTTTTTTCCTTTTAAATTCTTTTAAAGAAGAGTAATGATCCAAAAAGGATCCAAAGAAGTCTAAGGATAACTCATAATTCGCAGAAGCACCTCAGGAAGCTTAGAATGGCCTCAACAAATCGAGAAAGAGAAAAAATTCAAAGTCCTCAAAACTCTGTGAAATTGGCATCATCGCGAAGACCGCGTCACAAGCTTTCCAACGACATAAATGGCTCGTCAAATTGAGTTACGGATCAAAAGATATTCACAGTCAAAGTTTTGGTCAACCTAGCCCAGTCAGCAGGGATGAGTCAACATCCGTACTGCTAGCATCAACATCAGTACATATGAATTCAATGTCCATACAGGGTACATGGAACCCACAGAGGAAGACATGTGTCATGATGACATTATCATGATGATGTTGCAGCACCAAAGGCTGCAACGTGTCATCCAGTTTTGGCCTTTTCCGATCAGTTTGTGGACTAATGGAAAAGTGCCATGTGGCAGTCCGTATAGCCATGTGGCACTCCGTAAAACCACTTGGCAAGTGACATGATAGGTTGATGAAGTAGGAAGCATGTGGTGATGACAATGTAGAGGTGGTGACGTGGTCCAATGAAAGGCTACCACGTGGAAACATGAAAACACACAATGAGGGCTAACAACCAAATTTCCAAATTTAAAAGAGGTTGGCCAAATGGCCAACTATCCCACCAAAATAGCAGCACCACCAACAATTTTCCATGTTGCCAAAAACTTGTGCCAAAAGGGGAGTACCATCCTGCCATATATATATATATGTGTGTGTGTGTGTGTATGTATTCCGCCATATTTAGCCGCAACGAAAAAACCACCAACGAGATCACTATACTTAACAGAGGTTACCAACGTATTCCATATAGTTAAAACAATACGCGAAAGAGAGGAGGCCCGCAGGTTTGACCTCGGGACCTTCACAAACAAACGCCCTATTAATACCCCTGCCAACCGTTGGGCCAAACAGCTAGATTGGTTAATTTGCATATTCCTCCATATTTAGCCGCAATGAAAAAACCACCAACGAGATCGCTATACTTAGCAGAGGTTACCAATGTATTCCATATAGTTAAAACAATATGCGAAAGAGAGGAGGCCCACAGGTTTGACCTCGAGACCTTCCCAAACAAACTCCCTATTAATACCTCCACCAACCGTTGGGCCAAACGGCCAGATTGGTTAATTTGCCCATATTTTTATTTAAAAATTGAAACTTGTCAATGCATGGGGGGAGGACTAGGGCACGCAAATGTATGGCCAAGGCACAAAATTCAAGAAAGATTTCTTTTAATTTATTGTAGGTTGCAGGCAGGAAACCGAGACAAAATCTCTCTTGGGCCTGAAAGTGCCAGAGTCAGATTGAGGCATGGATATAGTCATTTTTAGGTAATTCAATGCCACGAATTCAATGGTGTTGGTTTTTTTCGGATCTAAGAAAATCTTCTGTAGCTCAACTCCAAAATGAGGTATACTTATGTTTTTTACCAAATTATTTTGCTGAGTTAATAAAAAGGCCTACCCATTTGAGAGCAGGACCTGGAGACATAGTCCATCAAGGATGAACTTCGTTATCAAGTTTTTGTGTTCATATATAATGCTTATGTCTCTTTATCATTGAGTTTTCCTTCTTTATGGTGCATTTCAGTTTATGATCATTTAATACAATTCTTTAATAGGTCACATCAATGAAAAGATCCCAGATCATGTTGGTATTAGAGCAGTCATCTTTGACTTTAATTGTTGAGTGTGAATGCTTACTAGGTCCAAGCATAAACGGGGTGAAGGAAAACTTAAGACTTTCAACCACAAAGTTGGTCGTGCATCCCAAAGGAGGAAAATGGATGAAGAGGACAAGTGTGATGACCAAGAGAATAAATTTCACATGGTCTTCTATCACATGTCAGATATGGTTGAGAAAATGTATGGCGATTATGGGAAGAGAATGACAAAGAAAGGGAAGAAAAAGGAAGCATCATCGAATAGAAATGCTTCATTGAATCAAGGGGGTCGAGGAGACCCTCCTGATCCTCCATCTTCCCCATTGAGTTCTATCTCTTCTTCCTTTGATCATTCTCATCGTTCTCATCATTCTAGCCATAAAGCTTCTTTTAAGAAGCCATTATTAAAGCTTGATGTAAAATTTTCTTTATCTATGTTTAATGGAGATGCTAATCCTGAAAGGCTAGATAATTGGATTTGACAGGTTGAAGTATATTGTTGTGTTCAACATATTGATGAAGAGGAAGTTAAAGTGCAATTGGCCTCTCTTCGGTTGGAAGGCACTCCTCTCGTATGGTGGGAGAGAAAACTTTAGGACATAAGTAAGTGTGGTAATCTTCTTCCTTGTGGTCAGGATTTAAATCAACAATAAGGAAGCAATTTTATCCATTGGGTTATTTACATAAAGAAATGATGGAATGGAAAACTTTAAGACAAAGTAAAGGTCAAATTGTACAAAGTTTCACGAAATAATTTAGGAAGAAATCTCTTGCATTAAATAATCCTTTAGATTCTTATGAAACTTTAATGAAGTATATTGACACACTCCACAGTTATATTCTCCATACTTTACTATTGTTTAACTCCACCAGTATTGATGAAGTTTCTGTGCAAGCCACTCACCTTGAGAATAGGGGAAAGCATGTTCAAGAATATCCCACAAAGAAACATTACAAATTACCACATAAGCAATTTAAAGGAAAGTTTCAAAGGAAGGACAAAAATATCTCCACTGTAAAGAGGGAAGAAGGAAAAACATCTTGCACTCATTGCAAGAAGAATGATCATGATGATGAACACTATTGGAAATTACATCCAGAGAAAAGAATGAAACAGTTCGGTGGAAAGGGGAAGACAAAGACAATATCTACAATGCAACAAGATCTTGGTTCTGATTTAAGAGATGAGGAAACGATCACAACGATTGGAGTACAAGGTAAAGATTCCCTTCATGCTAGTTCAAATTCCAGTACTGAATCTCATGATGATGAAATAAAGAGGAATGAATTATTTCATATAAGAGTGGTATCTAAGCACACTAAGATAGATACATTATTTGATCTGGGTTCCCAAGTAAACTTAATATTTGAAGCACTTGTCAAAAAGATGGGTATTGAAACAAAACCACATCCAAATCCTTATCCTCTTGGTTGGGTATGTGATAAAGCAAAACTTAATTTCACCAAGTAGTGTAGGGTCAGATTTTCTATTTCTTCAAAGTTGATTGATGAAGTGGATTTGGATGTTGTATCACTTGATATATGTGGCATATTGCTAGGGAGTCCTTATATTTATGATAGAAAAACAGTCTTATTTTGTCATGAGAATAAATATCACCTTACTAAAGGGGGAGTGGAATACATTGTTAGAGCCCACAACATGAGGGTAAACACAACACTTTTTAGTGCATGACAAATGAAGAAACTCATAAACACTAATAAGAGATATGTACTCATGGTCGTAAGGGAAAAGGATGTCGGAACATCTGATGCTTTCCAAGGATGTGATCCTTCTCATAAGAAATAATTAATTGATATTGTTTCTAAGTATGATGACATTTTTTAGGAACCAGATGGATTACCTCCTAAGAGGGAAATCAAACATGAAATACATCTTCAACAATATTCTCCTCTTCCTAATGTGGGCATGTACATGATGTCAGTTGTAGAGATGACAGAAATAAAAAAGAAGGTACAAGGATTATTGGATCAAGGGGTCATCATGCCCAGTTCATCTCCTTGTGGTTCTCTGATCGTGATGGTGCCAAAGAAGAATGGCACATGGAAAATGTGTGTCGATTATTGAGCCTTAAATAAAATCATGGTGAAAAATCGATACGCTCTTCCTCGTATAGATGATTTACTTGATCAATTAAAGAATGATGTTCATTTCACTAAGTTGGATTTGCACAGTGGATACCATCAGATCAGGATTGCAGAACAATATGCATGGAAAGCTTCCTTTAAAACCAAACATGGATTGTTTGAGTGGTTAGTTATGCCATTTGGGATTTGTAATGCTCCCTCAACCTTCATGCGTGTATTGAATGATGTATTCAGGCCATTTCTAGATGATTCTGTAATTGTATATTTAGAAAAAATTCTTATATTCAATAGGACGTGGGATGAACATGTAAGGCATGTAAAGCAAGTATTGGATACTTTTCAAAGGAAAAATTTGTATGTAAAATTGTCCAAATGTGAATTTGGCAAGACTGCACTAGTGTACTTAGGCATATTGTAGGAGGAGGAAAATTGAAAATTGATCCTTCCAAGATTGATGTAATTGTAAATTGGCCTAAGCCCACAAATGTAACTGAAACACAAAGCTTATTGTGTGCATTTCAGTATTGGAGGAGATTCATAGAAAATTTATCTTTCATCGCAGCTCCTTTGCATGCCTTAACCAGTGTGAAGAACACTTTTCAGTGGGGAGGAAAACAACAAAAATCCTTCGACACTTTGAAGGAAAATATAAGTGTTGCACCAGTATTTGCATTGTCGAATCTTCAACAACCTTTTGAGATTGAGATAGATGCTAGAGGATAAGCCATGGGTGCAATATTGATGCAACATCGTAAGCTTATCTGTTACCACTTTGAAAATGTTAACCAAGCTGTTGTTAACTATCCTACATATGATAAAGAGTTGTATGCATTAGTTCAAAGTGTAAAGAAATGGAGGTACTACTTGTTAGGGAAGGAAACAATCATACATACATATCATCGGCCCTTAAAGTATCTCCAAGCACAAACCAAGCTGCAACAATCTCGACATTACAAGTGGATGGGTTTTCTTCAACAGTTTCATTTGGTAATCAAATACAAAAAGGGTACAAGTAACAAGGTAGATGATATGCTTTCTAAACCTCCTATTGATGCTTCTATTATTTTTAAGAGCGCTTCTTTATATCATGATAGATATGTGGAACAATATGTTGTTAATGAATATTTTAAAGATGTATTTGAGAAGCTAACCCATGGTGCACATGTAGAGAACTATTGTCTGCAGGGAAAACTACTCTACCATCTTGGAAAGCTATGTATTCCTACAAGTGAACGAGTCCATGTAATACGAGAAGCTCACACGTCTCTTGTGTCTGGGCATTTTGGGGTAGGAAAAACTATGGCTCATCTACAAAGGTTTTGTTATTGGCCTAAGATGAAAGAAATTGTAACTAAATATGTAAAGGGGTGTGTGATGTGTTCGACTTGTAAGCCCACTAATAGAAAACTGGGGCTATACTCACCACTTCTTGTTCCATCCCATCCATGGGAGAGTATCTCCATGGATTTTGTAGGGGGTTTACCAATGTCAAAAAAGGGTCATGACTATTTGTATGCAGTAGTGGATAGGTTTAGCAAGATGTGTATCTTGATGCCATTTAAAAAGCAGATCACTCCTAAGCAGACTACCAATCTCTTCTTTCAGTATGTTTGGGTTCACTTTGGGTTACCCACATCCATTATCTCAGATTGAGATACTCAATTCCTTGGAGAGTTTTGGACAAACTTGTGGAGATTGATGGACACCAAGTTGAAGATGAGCATTGCTTTCCATCCATAGACCAACGAACAAACAAAGGTTGTTAACCGAACAGTGGTACTTTTGCTTCAAGGCTACTACAACAAGCATCCCAAGTTGTGGGGTGAACAAATACCCTATGTACAACATGATTACAATCGAGCCTTACATTCCTCCACTAAGTGTTCTCCATTCGAGACATGTTTTGGATATTTTCCTAAGGTCCCTTTCGAATTGATGTATGGGAAAGATGTCGATTCCAATAGAAGAAATAAATGAAGATAGGGCCCGCAAGTTCATTCAAAGTATTCAACAAGTACACCAAGTAGTCAGGGAACAATTGGAGAAGAGTCAAGCACAGTATAAATCTTGACATGAAAAACATAGGGTTGATCATCAGTTCGAGGTTGGAGACTAGGTATAGCTTCACATCAGTAAGGAGTGGTTGAAGGGTGAAGGAAAGAAACTCGATCCTATCTGATATGGACCCTTCATTATTTTGGAGAAAATCAACGCCAATGCTTTTCGTTAAGATCTTCCACCTTATATGCAGATATACTCAGTTGTAAATGTTGAAAAATTGAAACTTTTTGAGCCTCCCATGATCATGGATCAGGGTGAGGAAGTTTCGAAGGACAAGAACATGGTGAGGGAACTCTTCCCTCAATTATCTGTTGATTGATGAAATATTTTGGTGGTCCAAAAAGGATCTAGAGAAGTCTAAGGATAATTCAGAATTTGCAGAAGCACCTCAGGAAGCTCAGAATGGCCTCGGTAGACAGAGAAAGGGAACAAATTCAAAGTCCTCAAAATTCAGTGAAATTGGCATTATCACGAAGAGCACGTCGCAATATTTCCAATGACATAAACAACTCATCAAACGGATTTACAGATCAAAAGATATTCACGATCCATGTTTTGGTCAACCTAGCCCAGTCAGTAGGGATGAGTCAACATCCGTACTATTGACGTCATCATCAGTACGAATGATGTCAGCGTCCATACAGGGTACATGGAAGCCATAGAGGAAGACATGTGTCGTGATGACGTCAACATAACGTCAACATGATGACGTGGGAGCACTAGAGGCTACAACATCATCGATTTTTGGCATTTTCTCGTTAGTCCGTGGACCAATGGAAAATGCCACGTGGTAGTCTATACAACCAGATGGCACTCCGTGCAACCACCTGGCAGGTAATGTGATAGGATGACGAAGCAAGAATGACATAGCGATGACATGTAGAGGTGGTGATGTGGTCCAATGAAAGGTTGCGACGTGGCCCAGTCATGGGCTGCCATGTGGCAGCAGGAAAACGACCAATGAGGGCTAACAACTTAATTTCCAAATTTAAAAGAAGTTGGGAAAAATGGCCAATCGTCCCACAAAACATGCGGCACCGCCAATAGTTTTCCATGTTGCCAAAAACTCGCGCCAAAAGCGGAGTACTAGCCCGCCATATATATATATATATATATATGTATGTATGTATGTATGTATGTATGTATGTATTCCGCTATATCTGATCGCAACATAAAATCCACCAATGAGATTGCTATACCTAGCAGAGGTTACCAACGTATGCCATATGGTTAAAACAATACGCCAAAGAGAGGAGGCCCGCAGGTTTGACCCCAGGACCTCCCCAAACAAACGCCCTATTAATAGCTCCACCAATCGTTGGGACAAACAGACATATTGGTTAATCCATCCAAATTTTTATTTAAAAAGTGAAACTTTCCAATGCATGGGGGGAGGACCAGGGTGCGTGATCGTACGACCAAGGCATGGAATTCGAGAAAGATTCCTTTTAATTTATTACAGGTTGCAGGATTGGAAACCGAGACAAAATTTCTCTCGGTCTTGAAAGTGCCAGACTAAGATCGAGGTGTGGAGACAATCATTTTTGGGTAATTTGATACCATGAATTCAATGGTGTTGTTTGTTTTCTGATATGAGCAAATCTTCTGCAACTTAACTCCAAAATGAGGTATACTTATGTATTTTGCCAAATTCTTTTGTTGAGTTAATAAAAAGGCCTACCCATTTGAGAGCAGGACCCAGAGATGTTGTCCACCAGGGATGAACTCTGTTATCAAGTGTTTGTGTTCAGATCTGAATCTTATGTCTGTTTATCATTGATATTTCCTTCTTTATGGTGCATTTTAGTTTATGTTCATTTAATACAATTCTTTAATAAGTCACATCGATGAAAAGATCCCGGATCAAGGAGAAAAAAATCCTATACTAAGATCTTTTTCTTTTTCAAATATAAAATGTAAACAATGCAATGTCACATGAAAATGCAGCTAAGAAGGTTTTTTTATTTTTCAAATGAAAGCAAGGGAAGGGAAGAAAAATCTTAAACTCAACTACAATTCTTTTGATTTTTCTTCTTCATCTTTTGAAATGAACACTTAAGGAGAAAAATAAAGCAAGTTTTTCTTTTCTTTTCAAGGCACAGAAAGAGAGAAGGGAAATAAACAAAAAGTTGGTTAAGGTCCTAGACCACTTCCAGAGGGTAGAGATTCAAAAGAATCCAGAGGAGAACTTAAAGCTTGTAAACAAATCTTCAAACTTTGAGAAAAATAAAGAAGCAAAGAAAACCATACAAAAGTCATTATCTTTCAATATTATAGACAAATTGAGACTCAAACCCTGACAAATAGTAGCCAATAGAGGTCCCTGATACTCAGGAGGACCTGAGAAACCTAGAGTTTCCTGGAAAAAGTGGGAGGAGTTTTGAAAAATCTCCCAATTCTAACAGACATGTTGGTTGTGTTCAGAAAGCATGCATATTTACACGAGTTGTGTTAAGGCAACACACATATGTACATTCTCTAAGAAACAATTAGGTCACGTATATGTCCAAAAATATTAAAAAATAAAATTTTCAGACTTCAATCCAACACAAGAAACCTGGTAAACACCCAAAGGGTGACTAGAGACTCATATAGACTCAGAAAGTATAGAGAAAAAAAAATCAAACTGAAGAAAGATCTCTTAAAAAAGACCCTAACGAGAGTCCCCATTGGAGTTACCAATTTTTCTTTGGGGAAAAATCCCACTAGTCAGGGTCTAATGGCTAGGCAGAGCGATGACTCGTTAAAATACAGAATCTGGCTTATTCTTACCCAATGTCACAAACCCTAATGATTGCTTTTAAACAAGGGAAACATGAAAAATATGAAGAATGACAACTTGTATCCTTTTGTTCGTATTAGATCCCCTTTGTCTACTGCTTTCTCCTAAGTTGCATATATGCTCCCAAAGCTGACCCGAAACAACACAAAAATAAATCTACAAGAGCATATATGAAATCATTATTAACATAAACATGTACTAATTCTTATGAAATAAATTATAAACATTCAAAATTATTCACAAGAACATAGATGCATGAATTGGGAAAGGAAATCTCTATTTTATTGATAACATATAAGGAATATTACAACCCAGATCTTTAATTTCGATACCACTCTACGAACCTGTCCTGGGTTCCTCCAATAAGACTCCAAGTGCATTAATCCCACAAGCACTAGAAAATCCTCACGATCAACATGCAAAACTAAGGGGTTTGATGGATTTCATAAAGAGGACGAGAGAATGAGATTGATGAGGATGGATACTCAGAACTGGATGCATAATCTCAGAGAGAAAGAAGGAGAAATTTGGGTAGAGTTTCTTTTTTTCTTCATTATATCTTTTCAAATAACCCACCTAGATCCCTTTTTTATGGAAATTAGATGTTTATTCGGTTCTAAGAAGGGCTATAGGAGTTAAAAATGGTTTTACAACCTAACATAGCCCATAAACCCCATCGGGAAGCACATAATTGTTTATTTTTTGCAAATTTTGAGAGTAAACATGGGTTGTATATGTATCAACTAGTGTATGTATGCAGGATGCATGTATCTCAGGTCGCATACATATTGAAAAATGGATTTTTTTAAGAAGGAAACTCAACAAAAGTGGCATCAAAGTGTATGAGTGTCTAGACCAAAGATTAAAATGCATAAGGGTGTCATTTTAGACCTATAACAATGGGTGTTAGTTACTTGCATCAATGACTCACCACTATGTTAGTGGGGAGGTATTATTATGGAATTGGTATTAAGAGGGTCTCTCCCACCCTTCCTCCCAATCACTTGGAATCAATCAATTCTACCATCAACATAAACATAATACTCATTTGATTATTAGCACATGGATATGTATTCCTCCATATTTTAGGATTTGTAAGTGTAATCCAATCTTGGTTGTGTAGGTTCCCCCAACCCTTTATTTATTTCTATTGTTTATTTCAATTTATTCCTTATTATTGTTGAAGTTGTTCCATTTTCAGAATTGGGACACTGGAATTTTTTATTAGAGCTCAATGATTCTAACTTCCATTACTTGGAATCAATCAATTCTACCATCAACATAAACATAATACTCATTTGAGTATTATTACATGGAGATGTCTTCCTCCATATTTTAGGATTTTTAAGTGCATTCCAACCTTGGGTATGTAGGTGCCCCCAACCCTTTGTTTCTTTCTCTTGTTTATTTCAATTTATTCCTTATTATTGTTGAAGTT
>SNQJ01S0186701.1:4226-22788 GCA_010110895.2 Picea sitchensis
TTGTCAGGCCTTCAACCCTTAATAAAACTACAACATTCATAAACCAACGCGAATAAGAAAACATTTTGATTCCACGAATTTGTTGAGCTCTGTTTGGCTCTGCAATTTCTGGTGATAGCCCCCGTTTTCTTAGTCCCTAACCCATGCGTCCACGGGCCATGATCAAACGCTAAACTGCTAGGTGCTATAAATCTCTCCAAACGAAACTTCGGGTTTCGGGATTTCGGGGCTTCATGGTTTCAGGTTTCGGGACTTTGGGGTTTCGGGTTTCGGGGTTTTTGGTCCTAGAGGTTCTCGCACTCGCTTCCCTCTCCAACTCCCGACTTCTGAAAATTCGATTTCCTTACCCTCCGAGCCCACAACACAGTTGTCGCCCACCAAGGTAGTGACACATGGTGTCCTTAAGAAGGTCCACCTCACTCCTAGGGCCCACTATTTTTACTTTTTGTTTTGGAGTTTCGGGCATCAGGAGTTCGTGCATCTACACATCTTGAACTTCTGTTTGTCGAAATTCTGAAATTACGGTCTATTCATCTACTTGATCCAATGGTCAAGTTCCTCTCCTACAATCTACGGTGTAGATCATTTCGGGATTTCGGGGTTTCAGGTTTTCGGTAACCAGGAGTTCACGATGCAGCGACTCCAACCTCTTGTCACATCAATTCCCGAATTTCGATACACGAGTTATTGTACGAGATCCAACGATCCTCGATGATTTGGATCTAATGGTCCAAATCTTTTCGGAGTTTCGTGAACTGGGAGTTCACGATGCAGCGACTCCAAATCTCTTATCGCTTCAATCCCTGAATTCCGATATGGAGATTCATGTATAAGATCAACAGCTGTGAACCTCCTTTGATCCGACGGTCCAGATCTCTCCTATGCTTACACCTATCAAAGCTCTTCAGCCCTAAATTTCTCGCTAGTTGGTTGGATCCGACGGCTCACGGGATTTCGACACTTCTTCCTGGAAGCGCTCCACCGTCCGATTCTACCCTTGTTAATCCCTTTCGCGATTCGGGACTTGGAGTGACAAAAAATTTGGCCTGCGCTCCAAGTTCATGATCCCTGAATTCACGAAATGATCCAATGGTTCAAACCAACCAGATCAACGACCCACGTTTATTCTGGATCCTAGGGTGGCGAGTTTCTCCATCCACTAACCACCTTGCAACTTCTGGCCATCTTACGGCCCTCGCAATTTCACGAGTTCTCCACAGAGAATTCTGACCGTCCAACTCTGCTTCTCAGGGACTTCTGTCCAATGACTTGGTACCCTCTTTCTGAACCTTCATCTACTTGATCCAACACTACTGGTGTGGAGTTCTCTCTCTCCCTGTGGCCATATACCACACCGGCTACAGTTTTATAATACCGCTACACCTCCTGAGCTTTGTAACATGGTCAAGTAGTCCATTGACACTCAGAAACATTCTGAGGTCTGAAATTAGTCCTCCAGAGACAGTTTCTTCTCAAAACCTTGGTCCAAAGACCACTCATCCGACCCATCCAGGCTCAACGTTGAAACTAGGCTCTGATACCATACTGTAATGCCCCCCCAGTCGTTACATCCCACTTGGTCGGGCAAACACTACTATGCAGAGAAACATCATTCTCATACTTAATTAATAACATGCATTTAAGTCATATTAAACACATTTAACTCAGAGTAAGCACAAGATTACTGCTAACATAAATAATCCCTATCATTAACAATAATTCATATGCACAAAAGAATACATGATACATATAAGCATCACAGGCATGCAAAACATAATATTAAGCATAAGTTGATACTTTTCTTTGAAACCGTGGTAATTCCACCAACCACGTGCAAGCCTTCCACGAACCTCTCAGCCTTAGACCACGCTGCTCATCACTCTCAGTAGTGGGTCACCCCTGAGCTGGGACTAAGCTCCACCCAAGGCAAGGAATCCTAGTCTAGGCTGAGGTTACAGGGAAAACTGCACAGAATAATCGGAAGGATTCTTCCCAGGATGCCTTCTTACGCCCACTACTAACAGACTCTCATTCCCCACATGCATGTTCCGCTCATGAGTATACACCTTCACAAGCACAGTCCATCGGTGCTTCACCTCCCTATCTAGGCCTCGGCAACAGGTCGAATAAGGAATTCTCAGAGCTCTAACGCTGGTTCTGGACTCTCTCTGGGAGAAAACCACTTCCCAACAAACTCTCTCACCTGGAGGGAGTTGCTCACAGGCCTGACAAACTGCCTCTTCAACCGCAACCACCTCCCTCACCTGGAGATACTGTTACACAAAGACAAGACAACCTGTTTCCGTCAACTCGATTTCCAACACAGTCGGGCAACCACGAGGCTCCACACGAACATACAATGGTCCGCAAGCCACACGCAGTCAAGCACTGCTCGACCACAACAGTCCACTGGAAACACAGACACGGGCTTCCCAAAACTGGTGACAGACAAATGCTACAGCATAACAAGGCTCAACAATTACGGGACATTCGATTTTCCCCAACCAACAATACAGGACAGACTCACGGCTCAGGTTTCGGGGATGCGTGAGGGTGTACAGAGATCCCACACAGAGACTTAGCGATTCAAGTAAGGATTCCCTAGAACAAACATTGAAACAGAGGTCAATCTTGGACACCCGCGAGTTCAGATAGAGGATGGATAATGGGAGGTCGAACACAGACTTGACGATTTTGACAGAGGGTGTATCGTCTCCTCCAGAAATCAACACAGGCCTTTTTCGGTTTTCCCTGAGTTGCGTGAGGGTATTCTTGCAAAGGTCATATGGGATTTCCGGTTCAGACAGTCCACGGTAGAATGGAGGAGGAACCCTCATCAGGGCTCAACTCAACAGTTTTAACTGCATGCACTTGGGTTGACACTTGTCACCCATGAAGCTCGTTCCTTCCCATTTGGAAGTCACTTGTCCTTCCAAGGAACTTAGGATAAAACATATATTTCATATGGCTTTTGGAATAATATTAAAATATTATTCCCAAGGACTTAAGCCCCTAGGCTCAACACTTAGCCTCTCTTTCCAACCTTCCAGCCCCCAATCCCTTACCCACTCTGTGGAAGCTTAGTCCTCCATCACTCATTCATCGTGGTCAGTCTGCATGCAATGGTGTTTATATTTTTATTAATGTTCTGCATGATTACATATACAAAAGAAGGCTCTCGGCCTTAACACTTAGGCTCTCTGGTCTAATAACACATAAGCCCACCATCTTATATTAACTTGGCTCACCAGCGTATAGAACATAATTACAATTCATAGTGCAAGCTCTATACTTCATAGACATGATTTACAACAGGGCTCGGCCTTGGGGACATTACATCAATACATACCTACATATCAATAGAAATCTTGCTCACCAGCTTATATTAACTTGGCTCACCAGCCTATAGAACATAATTACAATTCATATTGCAAGATCTATACTTCATAGACATGATTTACAACAGGGCTCGGCCTTGAGGACATTACATCAATACATACCTACATATCAATAGAAATCTTGACCAAGCCCTTGGCAAAGGGAAAGTTCAAGATGTTCAATAAGAGACTTGGTGTGTTGGAGAACACCTTCCTTGCTAAGAGGGAGTGTTGATTTACTTGTGTATCTAGAACATTGCTACAACTACAACATTCTTTTCTTCAGTGTAGCAATCCACACAACAAAGATATGTGTGCACTAGTATTTATGGAGAGGAAGGAGAGATAGGGTCGCATGTGCTATCTTCAGTGTATCTTTGTTCTTAGACGTATCTTTAGTGTATCTCTCTTTTTCTAATTTCAGCGATTAATTCATGTGTTTGCCTTCTTTTGCATGCACAAGTAGAGAGCACATCGCCCTAAGATAGTAGAGACGCTCATGAATGAGAACTCCCAGCATAACGAAGGGAAAAGATCTCTAGGAGAGTGCACTTCTCTTTTCGGCTTGATTTTCCATGCACCCAGGCGCACTAGGGCTTCTTACTGCCAATCTAGGTGTTGTTGTACATGAACACATCTCGATGTAACTCTCTTCTTCCTACTATATAAAGGAGATGCAGGGCATACCATTTTATGGTTCGAGAATTTGAGTTCGGAGCTGTGGTTTTGTTTTCTATTTTTTAGATTTAATAGAAAATTAGAGATGTTGTTTTGGGTAGTCAGATTAGTGTGTTTGCTGTTTTATTTATAAACAATATGTTTTCAACATTAACGATCTATAGTTTTAGGTTAGCTTTTTAGACTACAGAGTCTGCTCACCATGCTCTGATTTTTGACAAGCAGGAGGACAAAATCACATCCTCAGTTTGGGGTGATATACACAGGTTTAGAAACATTGGCTAAGCATATGTAGTTGGCAGGATATGTGCCTTTAACAATTTTTTTGCTGGAACTAAAGAAGAACACGTTGTACAGTCATAGGGTGAGTATAACAAATCACCAAAGTGAACTGGGGTTGCCAGTGTAAAAGTACAAATAAAAGTAGCGAGTAGAAGGGATGAACCTATAAAAAACCAACGATGAATACATATTACATGGTTAAGTAAAAGAAAATAATAAGATAAATCGGGTGTGTGTCAAAGGCTCTTGCTGAGATGGTGAAAGAATGGCATTGCTATCATGACACTATTCAATTTTTCTCCAATGGCATGTTCTTGGTTGTGCTTGTACACAGTTCAAGTTCTCTCCAATGACATATACCTACTTGTGTTAGTGTAACATGTGAAAAACTTCTACCCCATGAATACATTTGACATCAAAATGTCAAAAGGACTTGCAGAGTTAGTGAAAGCAGGATTGGTGAAAGCCATGTACTGCTATCACCAACACTATTCAGGTCTCTCCAATGACATGTTGCTTGTGTAGCACATGAAACACTCACATCAAGTAGTTACTACTATTTCATCTTCAACAGATTACACATGAAATCAGATCCTCCATTAGAAAAATATGCATGGGCTGGGTGCCTCTGGCAGGTATGGGACAGTGGACAGTGCTGGGGCTGGGAGGTGAGCCAATCACCAGGTGCGGATGACGTGGACAGGCTGAGGTGTGAGAACCAGGCGTAAAGATGGGGATTTTATTCGAGGGACTTTGGGCTTGGTGAAAGCCTGGAATTTCTATCATCCCACTGTTAAGTCTTTTTTAATGGCATGTTCTTGCTTGTACTTGTGCAAGATTCAAGTCTCTTCAATGACATTTACTTGCTTGTGCTCCCTCAATGCATGAAACACTTCTATTTCATGATATATTTCACATCAAACATTCCAGTTACTTCCAAAGTTAGTAAAAACGATGTTGGTGAGGCCAAGCACTGTGATTGCCTCTACTGTTCAAGTCTCTAAAATAACATGTTCCTGCTTGTGGTCGTCAACAATTCAAGTCTTAGCAATGACACGTTCCTCCTTGTGTTCATGCAGTGCATGAGACACTCACATCAAATAACATAGTTGCCTCTATCTCATGTTTACATCAAATAAAATACTTGTTTCTAATAGCCAAAACAAGGGTAGGTGTGGATATGAGAGGAGATGTTGATAGAGATATGGTGCCTTTGGCTCATGATCAACAGGTATTGCAATAAAAAAAGGGCTGCTAAAGAGGTAGGTGCAGGTGTAGATATAGAGAAGAAGTTGTATCCGTAACTAAAATTACCAACAGAAAGTCTCATGATGTGGGAATGACCAGGGATGGGAGGGCTTGGGTAGTGCCTGGGTACAATCTGCTGAAGCTCTCTTGACAAGGTCAAAGAGAAAAATGTAGTAATGGATGCCTGTGCTCGTTCTATGCTGGATGAGATCTTGACTTACATACAAACTGTGCAGGGATTTCTCCAAATATTAGATTTTTTCCAATCTTGTGAAAAGAAAAGGACTTGCGGTCTGCAGAAACAAATACTTGACTGGGGAGCTTTAGAATGTATTGATATGTAATACTCTGTGGAATTGAAAATTGAAATAAAACGCTCCGCCACACCAATTGTTGTCAACCAAGCAACGATTAAACACAGCCAAATAAATTTACATTTATTTCAGGTCTGCAAATCATTAGAGATGGTTCCAGTCCTCGGAAAACTGGTTTAATCCATATATTGGGCATTTTTCTTTTAAAACTTCCACAGAGACAGATAACGATTATGCAACAAAGCCATTGTCTGAGATTGCAATGGTATAAGCAATAAAAAGAAGAATAGGATCAGAATAACTAGTCTTTATCAGTGCAATAAAAACTGGTCAAGATGATGCAAATAAGTGGGAGGGGGCAGGGTTGTATATATTTTAATATCGGGAGAAGTCTAGGCTGACAATCATATCTAAAAAAAAACAGCCCACGCCTTTTTTCTTCAACCCTTCCATCCATTAATTTAATGAATTTCTTCATGTACAAGAGCTTGCAGAGAGGCGAGCTTTCCGGCGCTAGTGCAACCATAGGGGCACTTCCTTATTTTATGAATTCCTACCAACAGCTCTGCCACCTGACCAACCATATTTTTCTCTCAAACCTTTTACTCAGATTCATCACCTCTATTCTATTCTTATTTGATTCACGGTTTCAAATTAACAGCTTGAAAATGGAAGAAATCTCAGTCACAGTAATAAACCTCGAGCAGTGAATGTCATCAAAGCAGGCATGATAAATAAACACCAACAACATAAAATCCTATCAGAGCAACAGCGAACCCAGGCGTGATATAGAACCCACCAAGAGTGGGGAAAATAACGAAAGCCCAAACCGTTACAGACTTCGCAAGTGGAATTATAAAACCTAAATTCTAATCCCAACAGGGGGATTACCACCCTTACTCCGGTTACTCTGACCCTACCATATTCAGCAACTCTGCCAACTTCATCGCAACTTGTAGAAACTTTATTCTTTTAACTTTTTATTTACATAGGGGAATTGATAGCCACATATTCTAATATTCATTAATGTATAAGTTTAGAGATCTATAAACCTCCCAACTTTAGTTAGAATTGACACTAAGAGGTGGATTGATGCACTTAGTGGAGATAGAACCAATGTCTTCAATTAGTCACAAAATCTTGTTTCCAACTTCAACCGATCAAAAGTGAAGGGCTTGCTTCAATTTGTCATCAAGGGCATTGCTTTATAGATCTTTTTCATTTTTATGGGTTCAATATTGTTTTTTCTCTTAAAAATGAAACATTTCATCAACCAAATTAACATTTTGTTTCATTGATATATATGCAATTTAAACTTCATAGTTATTATGCATATAGACACATCCAAATTCTTGAAGTAGTAATCAATAATTTCAAATCTACAATTATTGAAAGGCTATTTAACATAGTAAGTTAATTTTGTAGTAAAAGGATTATATTTTTGACCACAAATTTAATAAAAAATCGACATAAATGTTAGGTATGATCAGAGTTTCACCATGATTTAAGTTCCATTCATGGTTCAACGATGCTCCTAAGGGTTTTCCCAACTTTGGATCAACATAGATTGTCGAAAATTCAATTAAAGTTTGGAATCGATGGGAACTTTGACTTCATGTATTGCTAGATTCTAACAACTGGAATAAAGTTTGCTACAAGATTAATTAGATCCCTATTTAACCATATACTTAGATGTGAAAACATTGATTGCTACCTCAAAGAATTTGACACCTGGTGGGACTTTGCAATGAAACATTAAACAAAATGGTTTTATCACATAATCCATTGTTATAGAAGTTGTTGAGAAGATTAGATATAATAGAACAATTAACAAAGTGCAACACAATACAATGAAGCAAAGCACTAATATAAGCATTCCTAATAGTTGGGGAATCATGTTCATCATCTAGATCCCACTAAGGAGCCTTTCTAGTAATCTCTTAGTTCATATGAGAAATGGGTTGTATCTCATTGATGAAGCAAATCTAAGAATTATGAGGAAGGGTTAATCTAAGATGGAATTCTTCCAAACCAATTATTGAGATTGAATCCAATGAGGTTATATCAGGTCTCTATAAATTGAAAATTATAAACCTTATAAATTCAAATGAGGTTGTTATAAAAAGCTGGCAATGAAACACTAGATTCCAAGATTTAGAGAAAATGAAGCCAAGGTGAATTCTCACCGATGGGGATCAAATTTTTGCTCAAAAATTCAAAGTTAGAGGAATCGCTGAAACTGGGGCGATAGCATAGGCCTGCGTCAAATTGCGGTAACACAACTGTTTAGTCTCAAGCAGGGCCGTCAGGAGATATTTTTAATCTACGACCGTAATGTCAAACATCCTGCGAAAAGGGACATTTTGACTATCGGTCAAGTCACCAGACTAGCAGTGGCTGAGAGTCCAGATGCAGTTAATGATAACATGAGTCATTCTGGCGACATGGCCGAGGTGATGTGGCATATTAGATTGGCGGGAGGTGTGGTGCGAATCGAGAATGCAACCGTGGCATCAGCCACACATCAATGGTACAGGTGCCACGCTTGGCCCGGTCATAAAACAGAAACATACGTGGCACCAGGTATTAACAGTATGGTTTTGTTTGTTAAAATATGTGTTAGATGCAGTGGGGTTTGACCCGGACCTCTGCTAGTGCCTTCACAAAGTTCTCCAGACCAACGGACCACCATTTATCTGCTGTTATGTGAGTTATTTTGTATTTGAATTAGCATATTGTAATGTTTGGCGAGGGGCCGGGCCGGGGCTTAGCCCGTCCGATGATTCTATTCACATCGACATGCAGCATTTAAATGGCATGGAGTACCATATGTTTTCAAATGTAAGCCTTACGGTTCTAACCAATGTGTATGTGACCAACGACAAAGTAGCGGGAGTTTCATGTTGACCCTTTTCTACCACGGAAATGTACACGGGTTTTAAAGTGGTTCAAATGGTTGTAAAAGCGACGGAGCATGTGTCATTGTTTAGGACACCTCACGGTTAGCCCTCTTTTGCACTGCTTAGGAGGTGCATTATGGAAGGGGATCTCCGTACCCAGGTGTTGGCGGTTGGGGATGGCCCATAACCATCCCTACAGTTCTGCAGATTGTGATTCCGCCCGATCTTCAGGATTTTCAATGCTAAATTGCATGGTATTATTCGGTTCATGAAGCAGGGTACGTTTTGTAGATTCTGAGACAACAAGCTTGAAGGGAAAACTTACAGGAAGTGTATCTTCTTCGTTTTCGTAGGTCAAGTGCAGAAAAAAAGCCCAACTAGAGGTTTGGGGCCTTTCTGAAACCATTAGACGGTGTTGGAGTTTTGAGCATTGTAAGGCATGTTTTTATCCTTTGAGAAATTAATAATAATGATCCATTGGAAGTTGGACCATGAGATGTATGTGAGAGGGGTGAACTCTTTATCAATTGTTGTGTTTATATTACTTATGTTCATTGATTATGTTGTTGTTTATTTGTATTGCATGGTAATCCTTTAATTAATGTGTTTTTTAAAATTGATCCATTTACTTCTAACACATAAAATTTACTTACAAATAATTTCAAGATTTCAAGTCTTCTTCAATTACGATCACACCCTTACATAGAAGTTTCTTCATGAGTATGTTTTCATCTACGATGATAAGGATGTGGTATTTGAAGGACGACCTTGGTTCTTAAATCAAGTAAGACTCTATATAATATTATGGGAAATTGGCTTTGATCCTTGGCAGACACTTCCAAAGCCCTAATATGGGTTCAACAACCTTTTCTCTCATTGGAGAATAAATTGGGATTTAAAATCACTAGCAATGGACTTGGATCACATCTCAATATGGTTAAATTGGAGAAGGAAAAAGATAATACACTGTGTTAAGATTGATTTTACCATGGATTTGAGTAAACCCTTATTTGACAAGGCCACTCTAACAATTCGGGTGAAGATAGTGGAAGTGGGTTATGACAACACATTCAAATGTGGTATTGTCTTGAATATGGGCACCTCAAATCTAGATGCTCAAAGGTAACCAAATCTTCCACTTAGAATCCAAGCAACAAGAGGGATCAAAAAAAGAATATCATCCTTATAAAGATCCCAAAACTTATCATTATGACAAATCACTCACTTTCCCTAGAGGTTGGAGGATGAGCTCCCTGAGGTTTTTCATAAGTCCTTCACAAGGTTGCTTTCAATCTAGGGAACCTAAGAAACTAAATTTTCCCTTGAATAAAGAGAAAAGGAATTAAATGAGCAATTTCCAAGCCTTGTTCTTATTAGAAATAGAGGACTTCTTCCTAGGTTTTAAAAGATCTATGTCTTCTTTAATCCTAAATAATCATGAGGAACAATTATGGACCATCTAAGGCCTCTTCTCCTAAACTATTAATTGTTAAGATCTTTGCTTTGATTTCAATATGTAGATTCTCTCATGGAAAATTATTAGGTCCATAAAATGGAAAGGAGGTTGTTGATTATTTTGGGTTGGTTTTCATTGATGTCATATGAAAGAAAGTCCTAGTAGCACAAAAGGTTTGGAGTGGACCCAAGTTTGTTTGATGTAGTGATTTTTAATATATTTTGAAGGTAAAGACTATTCTAGATGGATGGTACATGTCGTCTGACTACGGTGGTGGTATGTGGCGTCACATAACTCCTCACAGTTTAGGAGAACCATGGCCATATGAAGTTGGAGAACCCTCATGAGTCATCTAGAAGCCCCAAAGGTCAAAAGTAGTCAAAGTGGTTGCAAAAGAATAAATTATTTAGAAAATAATAAAGTGGCGTGATGTAATGTTCCTTTCCAAATAGGATCTCAAGAAAGGAGGCTTAATGGTCAGCAGCCTGTTAGACTATAACCCGGAGGGGCCAGCTTGAGGGAGTAGCGAAGGTCACTAGAGGTCACTCTAGTCCTGAAGTGTTATATTAGGAAAGTGACATTGAGATAAAAAGGTTAAAGAACTTTTAAAGTCATTATGAGATAAAAATAGAAGTCAACAGTGAATTAGGGTTTCAACGGTGGTTGCAGGGTTTGGAAGTCAGGTGTTTGGGTTTCAGCATGATTTGAGTGTTTGGAAAGCTAAGGAAGGAATTCCGGCTGACCCTAATTCATTATTATGCCGGTGTATCATTGGGAGAGAGAGGCACATCTGGAGAGATAGTTTTAGTGGATTCAGGGAGGAAGACACCAGTTGTTTGATTTTGGTGTTGAGAGACATTCTAGTCACTGAGAAGATCACATAGGTATTCCATCATCCTTCAGCAGTAGTTACTCGGTGTTCAGCAGCAAGGGCACATTCTCATCCAGGAGGAGGAGGCACTTGGCTTTTGAGGAGGTTTAAGAGATCGACTTGTCCCACATCAGGAGAATGCAGAATTTCCCTCAACCATTTGGCGAGAGAGGAAGGCAAGGCATCACTTTTGCCCCTAGCCACCGCCCGGTTAGATGGAGGAATCATGCAGGGAGTGCATTTTCAGGACTTGGGAGTGCTGCAACACTTTGTGGCCGGATACATTTAGGGTTCCACAGAAGCGAGCATCAGAGCCTACCATGTTAGGGAAACCCTTGACCCATTTCACTGTAGACCAAGGCGATCATTTTGGGACACATCTCGTTCGATTCTGACAATGGAATCACACTGGGGCCTTTTCCTACAGAAGGGGCGCATTCCCTGGGGATCCATTGAGGGGTCAAACCCACCAGCAGAGGGGTCCGACAGATATCAGTACTGAGAACTAGAGTAGGGCACATCATTTTGGGACAATTCCAGAGACCGATACGAGAAGTACAGCTCCCGGGGTGAACTTTCCAGAATTCCAGCAGTTACCGTATGAGCTACCTTAGTTATAGTGCATCCATTGATCCCGTAGTTCTCATCTATTATCAGGTATTATTATCTTTTTGGTTTCTTATTTGTATTTCGACTAATACCATTTTGTCTTTTGATCTAACAGTGTTGTCATTTAATTCCGACCACCTGACCTTTTGTACTCCTGAGAGATATCATAATATAAACTTTCTGGGTTCTTTTTGTAGCATGTATTATTTGTATATGACCATCTATATGTTGTAAACAATTGATCCTACACACACATTATGATGTTTCTAGACTAATAAGGTCATGAACATTACAGAGTGATAAATTGTATAAAGTCAAAGTGGATACAAAGAAATTATTTAAATAATAAAGTTATGGAGAGGAAATTACTAAAGTGGACAGAGTGGTTAGAAATTGGGTTAGCTAAAATAAGGAGAGGTGGTTTAAGAAAAATGGTTCAGAAGGTAACCCTTGAGGAAACTAAAGTACCAATAGAGGCAAGGGTCTCTCATTTTAATAACACTTGAGCATATTGAATTATACCTGCCATATATAAATTATTTGAAGACAACAAAGGGATATCTAAGGGTGAATTTGGGAGGAGATGGAAGTAAAAGAATGCCAAAAATTCAGGGATAAATTCTTTTTGATGATGCTGCTTTATAAGGTATGCTATTTATGAGTCATCTCACCATTTATGTGCTTTTTTTAGAATGATTTAGACTGCAAAATATGTAGGTTGTTGAAACATATCAATGGCTGTGATAAATATTTTAGCTTGTGGATGCGTTGTATTTTGGAGTTACACTCTGTGGAAATGGGGTTTATGGTTAGTCTTGAAACTAGTCTAAAATAGGTGTTTGAGGTAGCGATGTAACTTCTTCATAGCGGATCAAAATTCAGTAGGACTAAATGTATTGGCTGGTATAGTCTATAGTATTTTTTGTACCATTTTAGATCCATACAAAAAAATATTCAGGTCTTGGAGGGCATGCTCTACAGTTCTCTCTCTAGAAGACAAACCACTTCAACATGGTATGTCATTTTGCTATAACTCCTTTTAGAAGGTTGGTAGTGAACTTGGAGAAGTGCATACATACATTGAAGAATATTATGTATTATTTTTAGATCTCTATTCATTGAGGGTACATAGTTATGATTATTTCAAGTTAGGGTTGTGGACTAATCAAAAACTAGTCATGTGAGATTAAGAAATGGGATTTGATGAAAATGCTAGTCTCTTGTTTATTCTACAAGTTAAGGAAGGTTTGGATATGTGTGATCATACTTTTGGGTCTATTCTGAGTTACAAATCATATTTGGATGATGAAATTGATGAAATTTTGATTTGAGGGGTACACATGTTGGGTACATGGTTGAGACAAGTAGTTGATGAGTTGACACATACATGAGGTTAATAGATGATGATGTTGGTACATCTTAGGGAGAATTAGTTGATCATGATTGAACATAATTGGTGGTTGGAGCATTAGTATTATTGTTGACACATGGTTTATGGATGATATCATACTTGTCTTGGTATATTATTAGAAACACAGTGATCTTGGTGATAATTATGAGTTGTTGTGTTATGCTTGGATTTGATACATCTTGGTGATATTGTGCATATAGTTGAGATTGTAGTGATTGATCTTGGTGATTAGATCTGATTTGGTTGATAATATTGATAGACAGGTTATTTAACTGATAGGTTGTTTGAATGAGTTATTGTGACATGTTATTTGTACAAGTTCGGTGCATGGTTGATGCGATGTGTTTATATTACAAGTTGAGAACACGATACATAAAGCTGCTTCTGAGAAGTTATTGATACAGTTTATTCTGATTTGTTGAGTACGAGGGTTGATTGGTATATATTTACAACAATATATCACAGTGATAGTGTGACAGGTTCCATCATTCTACTTTGTGTGAAATGATTGGATGGGAGGCAAGGATAGGTGGTTGCTATGCAACTGGAGTTTAGTTGGAGAACATAGGGGGGTTGTAACTCTATACAGTTTGTATTGTTGACACATGGTTTATGGATGATGTATCATACTTGTCTTGGTATATTATTAGAAGCACATATTGATCTTGGTGATAATTATGAGTTGTTGTGTTATGCTTGGTTGATGCACATCTTGGTGATATTGTGCATATGGTTGAGAGTTGTCTTGGTGATTGATCTTGGTGATTAGATCTGATTTGGTTGATAATATTGATGAGAAAGGTTGTTGTGATAGGTTGTTTAGACAGGTTATTGTGACATGTTATTTGTACAAGTTCGGTGCATGGTTGATGCACGTGTTTATGATACAAGTTGAGGTACAGGTTGATGTACGGTACATGTTGGCACAAGTTATTGGTACAGGTTGTTACAGGTTGTTTGGTATAGGTTGATTGGTATATGTTTACAACAATATATCTCACAGTGATAGTGTGACAATGGTTCCATCATTCTACTTTTACGACGAGGCGGTTGGATGGGGCAAGGATAGGTGGTTGTATCCACCTTCCGGTTGTAGTTGGAGAACATAGGGGGTTGTAGCCTCCTTCTGGTTGTATCCATAGAATTAGGGATTTGGAGCTTCCCTCAGGTTGTAGCCTCCTTCCAGTTACAGCTGGAAAACAAAGGAAGTTGGTGCTTCCAATGAATGTAATTCTTAAAGACATATAAGAAAAAACATTTTGTGGTTGTCTCCCTCTTTGGGTTTCCACGTAAAAACATTGGTGTACTGTGTATGTGTATGATTTCTCATTTGTTCATTGTTTATTTACTCTAAAAATATTGGATGATAATGCTACATTGATATAACACTTTCATTTTATGGTTAAAAAGGATTAGATTGCTTTATTACTGATTCACTCCCCCGCTCTATTACTGATTCAGCCCCCCTCTCAGTAATATGACAATTGGTATCTGAGCAAGTTCCTTCAAGAAATAGTTTAGCCACTGGAAGGAGATCATGGATTATTCTGAGAATGGAGTACCACTGTTCAATGGTCAAAATGGTTTAAAGTATGAGATGTGGAGTGGAAGGACGAAAGTATTTTTACAGGCATAGGGGTATTATATTTGGCTATGAGTCGTTACAGGATGTGATAGTTCAAAAAGAGAAAAGACTACAACCAAGAAGGAATTGAAGAAAATTTACAAAATAACAATGGATTTCATCTGGGAAGGATTACCTAATCTGGTAAGAGAAAAGGTTGGTATATGTTCATCATTCAAAGAAATTTGGCTTAAGTTACATGATATATATTATTCACCCATCACAGATTCAGAGAATGCCAAAGAAGATGCAGGTACAGATCTAGAAGAAATATGTTCACCATGTCAAACAAATTCAGAAGATGAAGAGTACATAATCAACAGAGGTATGTTGTTTTGATTTAATTGTGAAAAACACAGACATCTTGAAATAGAATGCCATGAGACAAAAAACCTAATTGAAAAGGAAGACAATTATGAATAAGAATTGATCAGTGTTTTAGATGAACTAAGAAAAGAAAGAGAAGAAAACAAGTCACTCAAGAAGGAATTGATGAAACAAAAGAAAAGTGCTGACATTTTTTAAGAATCCCTACAGGTCATCAAGAACTTAAGAACTCAGCTAGAAGAAGCCAAAAAGATCGAAGAAAATCTTAAAGATCAAAAATAGTATTTGGAAGCCAACATAGCAGCATAGAAGGAAGAAGCATAAATGAGAGAGAAGATATTGACAGATCATCTCAGGGAAAGAACTAACGATCTAAACCAACTTGAGTCAGAGTTTGGTCAATAAGAGAAAGCACTTGAAGAAGAAATAATCACATTAAAAATTCATCTTGAAGAAGCGAAGAGAACAGAAGAAGTCATGAAGTCTCAGATATTAAAGAAAGAAGAAGAGGTTGAGAAACTTGAAGAAGAAGTTGGCATATTGAGAAGTAAAATTGTCAACCTCAAAAAGAACATTGAAGAGATAGAAACATCCGTATCAGTTGTAGAGAATGAAGAGAAACACTCTAGGTTGCTAGAAAATAAGAATGAAGAAAAGAGAAAGAGATATGCAGAAATGTGTTCAAAGGAAGGAGTCATGGTCAGCAAAATCTAAGAAAACTAATAAGAGGTACATTGTTAGGATATTTAGACACTTAGGAGTTAGTTAATATCTACTTGGTCTAATGTGTGGATTGAGTAAAAATGTGTTTCTAGTGTGTTTCTTTAGTATGCGATAGTATGCATTTGCTTAGTTAGTAAATTCAATAGTCACGATATGTAAAGTGTGTTTCTTAGTGTGTTTCTTTAGTATGCATTGGTATGCATTTGTAGTTAGGAAATCCAATGGTCACGATATGTTCCCGACATAGAGTGATCTGACGGTTCATATTCTCCTCAATCTTAACGACCATTGATCCTTGGCTTAACACCTGATTGGTCCATGATCTCTATTTAAAGAGCATGGAGGGTCATTTTTCGATAAACGATTGCGATAAAATTTCTTGTAAAATATCTCTGTAATCTTTTTCTTTTGCATTAATAAACTGCTCCAAGTAGCCGCGTTGGTTGGGGCCGTGGATGTTTCCCCGTAGGGGTTTTGCCACATGAAAACATCAATGCGTTGATCTTTGATTTGGTTATGTGAGTTGTTATTGAAGGTGTTCATCCTCTATTGGAATACCTGTGTTGTCGAACATGGTATCAGATCATGTTTGAAGACCCTCTCCTGTTGTAGATTGAGATCGTGAGGTCGGTTTCCTCATCTCCATTTTTTGTCATTTCTGTACATTTATGGGATAAGAGGATTGTTCCATTATTTTTAGAGTACTCGTTTCAGTTAGAAACACTTTTCGTTTCACGAAAAGGTTTTTGTTTGCCTAAGATACGACCATTTCAGTCAGATCCTGAGGTATAAAGCCTGAATACACATTTTAATTTTTTTTGCAGAGTATCATTTTGGTTTTGTATTATTTATTTTTGGGTTGCTACTCTTTTAGATCTGTGTATGTTCTTTTCCCCGCGCCCTGTGCAATCTCGGCAAATCAGAAATAGATAGGAAAAGGTGCATCTTCCAAGTAAACTAACCGAGATCTAATCCATGTTGTCATCGAGAAACAAATTTTTTTTCTTGTGTGAAAATAAATTTTTTTTAGTAGCAGCCCAATCCTCTTCCTAAAAAATACAATATGTTTTGCTAGACCATTTGGTTAATATTTGTCTTATTAAGTAAGAGGTCTTGAGTTCAAGTCTTTCTTTTGTTATTTTTTTTGAAAAAGTTCATGCTAAAATTGTAAAGTGTATTTCACTTCAAGTATAAAAGTGAATCACTATAAGTAGCTTTAATATTTTATTTTAGAGTTTTTTTATTTTGCATGCAACTTTTCTTTTATAAAGTAACTTCATTGTAAAAGTGATCACCACTTCTCTTTATAAAAGTGGGTCGCTTCATAAAACAACTTATACTATCACGTGGTCCTTTGGTTACTGTTTATGCCTTTTTTTAAAATGACATAACTCTCACATCCGAAGTCCATTTTCAGTGCTATTTTTTTTTAAACCGTATTAATTTTCGATATCTTTCCATCCAAATCATCAGTTTCAATTTTTAAATCCATATTTGTTGCATATTTAATATGGCTTCTGCAAGTAATCTCTTGCTTACCAACACCAACTACTTCCAATGGAAATCTCATACGGAAGATTTATTAAGAAGTAAAGGCTTGTATCGGATTACCTTGGGAAATGAAAAAGCACCCACTGATGATGATACGAAATTCAAATGGGCTAATAGGAGTGACGAAGCATGTGGACTAATCAGAATGTCCATCTCTCCTGATTTAAGGTTCCACCTTAAAGAAATTGATGACCCCGAAGAAGCTTGGGACAATATTGAATCTTTGTTTGGTAAACTCAATATTATTCGAGCACAACAGTTAGAAAATCAAGTACTGACCTTAAGTCCAAGTGATTTTTCTTTCCTTGAAGACTCTCTATCTAAGTTTAAAACACTCAGAATTTTATGTGAAGAATGTGAGATAAAAATGGAGGAAGAGCGTTGCATCTATCTTATTCTTTCTAAGCTAGGTAGTGCATATTCTTTGTTTGTATCTACCTTTTATTCCATGAGAGAGGCTCTAGGTAAAGCTTATCAAAAGCCCAATCTTGAGTCCTTTTGTGCTTCTTTGATTAGAAAGGAAGATAAACTTGTACAACTTGGAGTGATCAACACTGCAGGTACCCCCAACAAAGCCTTATTTGCCCAGTAGAAAGATAAACCCAAGTATCCTAAGAAGCAACATCCTCTCTATAACAACAAGAAACATAAGGGTCCCAAACCCACTCAGACAACTTCAACTCCTAATGGTGACAAAGGAGAAAAATATAAAAATAAGAAGACTAACAGACATTGCAACTTTTGTGATAAAGATGGTCATGATGAGTCCAAATGTTTCAAGAAGATGGCAACTTTAGAACCAACGATGAAGAAGCACAACATCAATATTGATTCTAATTATTCTTCTTCTCATGAACATGCACTTTCCGCTTCTGGTTTCTCCTTCAATACAACTTCTACTTCTTCTTCTGATGAGTGGCTTATTGATTCTGGAGCATCTTATCATTTGGATAAGGATAAAGACATGTTTTATGCTCTCAATGAATGTAACACCAAGAAAAAATTTGTTGTTGGTGATAGATCTCTTAGTGTTGTAGGATCTGGAATAGTTCATGTAGATAATGGTCATTTCAATGATGTATTATGTGTTCCAAGTATTTCTTGTAACCTTCTATCAGTATATCAAATCACTCATTCGGGTGAAGGTAAAACCGTAGAGTTTTCACTTCACCAAGTTGTAATCAAGGATCT
>SNQJ01S0186702.1:21709-32515 GCA_010110895.2 Picea sitchensis
TTTCTTAACGGATGTTCTACAATCATCATTGTTTTTTGTGATTAGTATATCATCAACATATGTGACTAGGTATACAACTCATTTACCAACCTTCTTGACAAATAGAGTTCCATCATATAGATTTAAATGTTTGTATTTTAATTTCAGAAGATGCTCAATTAGGTTTTCATACAAAGCACGTGGTGCTTGCTTCAAGCCATATAAAGACTTTACCAGTTTACATACCTTATGCTCTTGAACTTTGATAGTAAAAAAATCATCCTGAGTCATATATACATATTCTTTCAAGTCTCCATTGAATAATGTCGTATTAACATCCATATGATGAATTTTCCATCCATTCCGAGTTGCCAAAGAGAACGAACCTCGAATAGTGCCCCATTTTGCAGTAGGAGCAAAAGTTTATGTGTAGTCAACACCTTCTTTCTGAGCATATCCTTTTGCTACAAGTCTTGGTTTCTATTTATCAAGAGAGCCATCCACTTTATATTTTTTCTTATACACCCACTTGTAGCCAAAAGGTTTGATTCTAAATGGAGGGTCCACAAACCTCCAAGTTACATTTTTTATGAGAGAATCATACTCTCTCTGCACTGCAATTTTCCATGCATCACTAGCTATTTCTTCTTGAAAGGAAGCAGGTTCATAAACAACAGAAATATTTAATTCACAATCAAAAGAACTATGAAAATTGTTACCTGAGTTTGAAGTAACATCCGTGACAAAATCATCATATTTTCTTGGAAATGTCATGGTCCTTGTTGATCTACGTATTGATTAATGTGATGTTTCCTCAGCTTCAAGAGATGGTTCTTCAAGAGATAATTCAAGGACAAGTTTTGATTCCCTATTGTCATTTAAAATTTATTCTCACACATTCTATACATTATCTAATGGAGAACCAGAAGAATAAGTTGATGTTGTCGAAAGAAATTTCAAAGATTGATCTAGAACATGAATCTCCCCTTCAAGATTTGTAAGTTCATTATCCCATTCATGATAGAATTTTTTAGAGTGAAATTGATCAAGTCGAGTAAGTTGTTTGTCAACGGTGATTTAATATTTATCAAACTCAAGAAATATAACATCTCTAGAAACAATAATTTTTTTGTTTTCTTTATCGTCAAGTCTATAAGATTTTTGAAGTATTAGAATATCCAATAAAAATGCACTTTTTGCTTCTTGATCCTAATTTATTTCTCTGATGTTCAGGAATCAAACAATAATAGGTGGAACCAAAAAATCTTAAATGATTCAAAACTAGAAGATGGCCAAGCCACATTTCATAAGGAGTTTTATTTCGAAGTGCAATTGGAGGACTTCGATTCTTAATTAAACAACACAAAGGACCACCTSTCCCCAAAACATTAATTTAACATTCTTAAAAAATATCATTGATCTGATCATATTCAACAAAGTTCTATTCATTTGTTTGACAACGCCAATTTGGAGTGGATTAAAAGGAAAAGTGGTATGATGTTTGATACCATTGTTCTACAAATATTTTTCAAAAACTAAAGATGTATATTCGCCACCATTATGAGTTCTAAAAGTTCCAATATTGAGTTGAGTTTCATTTTTAATACATAAATGGAAATTTTTAAATGTATCAAAAGATTGTGAATTTTCTTGTAATAGATAAACCCAACACATCCTAGTATATTCATCAATAAACGTCATCATATATTTAATGCCATTTGTGGATGGAACATGCATGGGCCCACATAAGTCTGAATGTATAAGACCAAGCTTTCTAGAAGCTCGAGTCATAGAGTCATGAAAAGGTTGTTTACTGTGTTTGCCTAAAATACATGCATCACATTGAGAAAGTTGTTTTGAAATTGTAGGAAGCCATTTAATTCCTTTATGCTTTATAAGCCTCAGAATATCAAAATTAATGTGACCAAATCGAGCATGCCATAACAAACTAGAAGACAAATTATCACTATCCTGAGCCAAATTTGCTAAATTTTGAACATTAATTTAGGTAGAATTTACTTTTAAAATATTGTCATCTTCCACTCCAGTCATGACAATCATATTATCATAAGCTCTTCTAATTTCAACGATGCCACCAAACAGATGAATTGAATGGCATTTTTTTCTTATGTGGATAAGCGACATTAAATTTCTTTTTAATTGTGGAAGATAAAGGACATCATGGAGTATATAATCAACATATCCTGGAAACTTAAGTCTAACTGAACCAATTCCATAAGGTTTTAACTCTGACTTATCAGCAAAATAAACTACTCCATCAATTTTAGCACTAAATGTCTCAAAGAAATATTTTCTAAATGTCATATGGCATGTGGCTCCAGTATCTAATAACCAAGTGTCATTCCAAGAATAAAATGAAGTACTAAAAACTTCTTCAATGCCAAGATTGCAATCTGTGACAACATAATGTGCAAATTCAAGAGAATTACCTTTCTATATTGGTTCCTTATGTTTATCTTGATTTTTCTCTTTCTTATTAGGAATCTTCAATCAAGTAGTTCTGCAAAAACTAGTTGTATGACCCATTTTTCCAAATCTATACAATTGTATAGATTGATTATCTTTGTTTTGGTGTTGTTGCTGAAAGGATTGTCTATTTCCTTGATAATTTTTACCCCCCCCTTCCTCTAAACTTGTTTCTACCATGACTTTTGATGCTATAATTATGTCTAGTGGGATCATTACTGGATTTCTGCCTTTCCTACGCAAGACATAGAGYTTCAGAATTAGGAAGTGACTCCTTCTTACCAAAGGCTTTTTATCTTTCCACAATTTTGTCAACAATTTGATCAAAGGTAAAWTTTTTCATTTTTTCACTATCTTGAAGAGATTCAAGATAGTGTGAATAAGTAGGGTAAAGAGCTTCCATAAAAGTTATAAGTTGTAAATCAACTTCCACACCAGTAGCCTTAATATCATGGTAAAGAGATCTAATTTCAGAGGCTAGCTTCATTGGATCATTATCTTTCATATCTAAATTGAATAAATTCATTATTATTTGAATAATTTCAAGTTTAGAATGAGATTCATAAAGATCTATGAGTTTCTTTAAGGCTTGAAATTCAATTTTACAAGAAATTATATGTTTTCTTACCTCTTCACTCAATGAGGCATAAATCAAAGAATAGGCCTTTTTGTCCTTTCTCTTCTAGATAGGAAGTTCCTTGGCATTTGTAGGCTCCGCTGGCTCACTGTGACATGAGCTATCATCTGGGCTATCATCTGAGTTCTCATCAGTATTTTCACAAATACCATCCCACAAATCGTTAAAAATAAAAGTATGCTTGATTTTTCTGAGCCACTCCTGATAATTTTCTTTCCGAGAAAGCACAAATCCCACTATCGAGATTAATAAATGCATTTTAAAGAATTATGTTCTCAGAAAAAAATATGTATATATTTCAAATGATGTACCACGACTCCAACACTTTGCAGCAATTTGTACATGCAATGGTTCTTGGCCTCTTTAGTCAGCCTCTGCAACGGATTCATTCCACATATCATGCTCCCAATATCTTTTTATTAACAACTCTCTAGGTGTCAGTCCCTGAGCATGAGTTTATTAACATACAACTCCTTTACCTCCTCAAATGAAATGTTAGATTGGATAGTGATCCTCCAATGATCCTCCATTGATACGCCAACTAAAATGGACAGAGATACAATAAGGAAACACCTCTCTTCCAACAAGAGAAACAATGCCTCTCTTCCACACCAAGTGCTCAATTCCATGTAGGTGATCCTCACAGATGCACACGTAGAACCTCCACGCAAATTTTGTAACAACCCCAACGTTACGACTACAAGCGAAGAAGAAAGTGGGAATTTATTTATTTTTATTTTCTTTCACGGAGACAACAACGATTATGACTAGACAACATACCTCATGGCGAGCGCCACTCCCGCCGAACAGGAAACAGGCAACTATGACCCCACGCACTAGCACAAGAGTAGTTGGGAGAAACATACATAAGAGAACAAGGAGAAATGACTAACCGCTCTATGCAATCATGACCACGCCTACAAGCTAAGGCAAACATCCTCCTCCCGACACAACGACCTTGATGACCAATGACTAGAACCTCAAGGAGTCCAAACCAAATGCATGAAGGTGTTACAACTCAAGCACTAACAACAATTTACAATGATCAACAACACTGAAATGGTAAACAGAGACTTCAACCAAGTTGTCATTTGCCTCTATTCATAGGGCGCACAATAAAACCCTCACTGGGAATCATGCCATCGACAGGTGATAGGCATGAAAATGACCAAGGTGCAACACGACGCAACTAGAACAACTCCCGAAAGGATTCAACACGCTATGAGACCCAACCGACTGTCAACATACAAGAAGACTATGCCCCAGGCACCCAATCAGTCAAGTCCACACAACGCAAGGGAAAACAACTTCCACAACAACCAAACATCACATTAAATCCTTGGTGCAACCATTCTTTTTCCAAATGCCTCAATTAAATGACGCGATTAACCATCGATGAAGCAATCTCTCGAGAATCTAGTTAATGCATTCCTATGCAAACTGCTTCCCTCAACAAGGTAAAAATAAATTGACCTTTAACTTAAACAAGACATCCTATCCAAGGCGATTCCATTAAGACTCAAATCCATCTACATAACTCCATTTACCCAAATGGAACCACCATTAAAGGGAAACAAAATATCAAACAACACAACTCTTGAAATGCAACAAATGCGAAATTAAATCAACCTTTAATAAAGGTAACTAAGACCTTCAACACCGCGTGAAGGACAAATACACGTTGTAATAGTTAGCTAAAATTTGTAAACTCCTACAATCCAAAAAAGAAAAAGATATTTGAATTAGTGTAATCTGCAACCCTTCTGTAATTAATAATATATGTGAAAAGCAAGTTCTGGCAAGTAGTTTTTTTTGTGTTTAATCTAAGAGGGAAATTCAAAAAACAATAGGTAAATCGTTTAATGTTTTTGTCTTAAACCTTCACCTCCAAATTCTCGGTATGTCCCAATGGTTTCAAAAATTCTACCAATATCCAGACTTGAACATTAAAGGACTCAGAAACCCCAATGCACCACGAGTGCTAAGTTGATGACTACATCCGGGCGTTTTTAAGTTGAGGCGAACATACAACCAGTTAAAGGTTAATGCAAGTTTAGAAAGGGGTGGGGTCTTTGTATAATTATCAAACTTGCCGAGGTGTAAAAAGAAAAGGGGATAAGAAGGTGGTTTACTGGAAAAAGCGGCCCAATCGTTTACTAATAACCATTGAAGAATTAGCAACCGTTCAGGGGCAGTCAATTTAAATGTTGGGTGAATGCTATTGCCATCTGTCAAGCATGATAACTAGTGTGTAAATGATACTCTGATGTAAATTAAATACCTAAGAAATACAACTTTTGTAAGGCATCTCAAATACGATAGGTCTATCCCATTCTATGAGACACAGGCATCCTTCTAGGTTATCTAATAAATGTCGGCTGTCAAAAAGCAGGATGTCAAGGATCATACATTCAACTCTAATACAAAGATGAAGGCATTCTTCAAATATATTAAAACGCAGCCACACTGATCCACAGAAACACAGGCTTAAAAAATATACCGGTCACCTACAATTCTAATGCTACCAATCGTTGCTAGTGCTAAAATAATTTCATTGTCTAAATACTGTTAAACGTAGGTGAAAACTATGATTTCATTGGAATATTAAAGATATAACAAGAACATGCCTATTATTTGAGCGTGTATTAAAGAAATTCAACCATAATTATGAAACATTTCGCTGTCAACATCTTAAAGTTAGGAATAATTTCACTTTCTAAATATCGTTAAAATGCAGGTGAACAACTAGGATTTCGCTGGCATAAACTACACCCTTCCATTCACATTGCATGTATTTTAACCAGAGACATCATGACGCTAAAATAAGTAGCAACATTATAAGGAAAATAGCAATACCATTAACTTAGCAAGGAAAAACGATGACACTAACAGTCACTCGATAAAGGCGAAGTGGCAGACGCACAGTAAGAAAAGTCGAGCCATTTGCTAATGGAAATCGTAGTCAAGGGGGTGATTTCGCAATCCAATTAAGTGAGGTCTGAAGGGAAAATGTTGACTGCAAGAAGATATGATTGATCGTTGTTGACACCGATTAAAATAGCAGTAAAACTTTGTTCTCAATATATAATGAAATGAGGCAAATTCTCAGTCAAGAAGTCGGTAAAATAAAATAAAAAAAATAATGTTCAAAGGTTTGATCACAGTCTCCAATATGAAAGGAAAATAAAAGAGGATGTCATACAATCAATTACTGCCAATAAATGATTCCAATTCATAGTCACGATTATTATTATTATTATTATTAAAAACACCTTCATCCAAGTGGACAGTGCTGAGATTTCTCCATTCAGGAGCTGGGAACTGTCAATGAAATCCCAGAGTATAAAATATAAACAATACGCAGAGGGTAACTGTTTTGAAGAAAATCAATCAAGGCAGAAAAATTCAGTCACAAGAAGCGTAAGACCAATCACTCAACCATGAACCAATCAATGCAGAAAAGTCCATCACACAAAAGAACAATGACCATCAATCAACCATGAGAAATCAACAAGGGTAGACGGTCGGGCAGAAAAATCCGTCGCTCATCATCCAGGCACAAAAAAGAAGGGAATTTAGATCCATAGGTCTATTAACACCGAAGTGACGACCATAGATCAGGCTCCTGGCCGACTTCTCAGGCGTGGCCTGATGAGTTAGGGACGAAGGAAAAAAATATAAACCGCAAATGATCACAAATCAATAAAACCATAGGATGGTCATGACATGTAGGGATCGAAAGCCAAGGAAATCAATCCACAACGATCTTAAGGTTATGGGGAAAATCAGTGATCAATTAAAATACTAATTCAATCATTTTCCTTACCCAATTAAACATACAAACTAAGAGCATAAAGTATACTAATAATTTACCATGCAGAAATAAGGAAGTGTATCGTATCCCAATGTAACGCCCCTAAACTGAAAAATGATTAAAGATTATTAAGCAAGATTTAATTAGGGAAAAATTACAGTTAATAAAATAACATTTATTGCAGACTGCATTCAATGATCTGATAAACCGATTTAAAAGACAATCAGTAGGAATGGGGATAAGAACAGAGTTACGTATCCACAGAGTTGCGTATGCAGGGTGCGGAAGCCCATAAATCCTGAGGAAATAAAACTTATTGTGGGACGCAGGTCGGAGGACGCGTGGAGGAGGTTGGTGGTAGAGTTACTGCATGAGGCGGTAGGGAGGAATAACGGACGGGAAGAGGGGGATGGGCAGTCCATTCGGCGGGGATGGATGCTGCAGGGCTGTGAGCTCAGGACCACTGTATTTGCCGGAAGCAGAGAGATTCTGCGTTTAGCTATGAGCAGCGAATTGCTGCRCTTGATTGTTTGGTTACGGGCCTGTGATATTTCCTGTGGACTATTATATTATCTGTGGACTGTTGGCTTGYTRTAAGCAAGGAACAGAGTGTTCTGGACTGTGGTTTTGATCAAGGGAGGCACCGAGTTGCTGAAGGTTTTGGGCACGGAGGGCCAGGATATCCGTAGATATCCTGGAGCTAGGTAGTTCTCCTAGTTGGCAGGGAGGACAGTAGTTTTGGGCAGTTATTTGCTTGTTTGTGGCAGGGTTAACCTGTGTATCAGCAGGAGCAGAAGCAGCAAGGCAGCATAAATTAGCATCAGTATCAGGTATTTGTCAAGTTATGCATTTATCTCATTTTTAACAGAAAGTTATTACCCTGTGATAAATCTAAATTACCGAAACTGCTGTTGAGAAAATAAATATATGCTGTGAAATCGTTATCTCCATTTACAAAATGAATTGTTATGAAATTAAATTAATGCTTAGAATGATATGGTCATTACATATGGTATCAGATCTTCTTAGTTCAAAATCTGGAGCCTAAGGGCCGAGGCCCGGAGTGTTAACTCCAGCCATGTTTCAACTATAAACAAAACATGTTCAGTTTGATTTGTTATGACCGAAACAGTAACGGAAATGCACTTAGGATAATACTCCTACGTGAAACTCAGGCAAATAAGCTCATATATCGCAAGCAACAGTTTTAGGTAGAACCCTGTAACTAGATCATATATGGTCACTACAGTTGTAATCTAAACATTTGAAGGAATCCCTTTAAATTAATGGCAGCAAACCGGATTATGGGAGGGATCACCTTCCACAAAATGACTATCCTTAAAATGACAGGAATAAAGCTATTTAGCACGAGAAACAAAGATGATAACTTAGTTTTATTTTGAGGATTACTGTCAACAAAGTTTAGGGTAGAATAGACACCTGAAATCGACGAAAATGTCGAGGGAAAACTTCTAATGAAGGCTTGAAGAGTGGAAAATTTAATAACTACATGAACTACACTAAATAAAATGCAAGTAGATAATTGCAAGACCTGGGAACGAGCTTTTACGCGGAAGAATGGATGTGAGCCGTCGGATCTCACCTAGAAATCCCGTTAGCCGTTAGATTTAGACAAGTTGCACGAGGTTTAAGCCCTAGCGTGCATAGGATGAGTCATCGAGGTTTTGCGAAATCCCGAGAACGGATCCTAGCCGTTGATCTCGACAGGACACGTGTCAGTAGATCTCACAGAGTCAGAGATCGGCATATCGGGGTTTCCGGAGTCATGAAACTCTTGCGCAATGAAATCGCGATCCGTGATTTCCCGATACGATCGGAGCCGTTCCATTTGAGGGACGCGTGTCGCAGATCTGGAGAAAGTCGGGGATCGGGAATCCCCGTAGACATAGGCACATTGGTATCGAAATCCCGAAACCACAAGAAGCGATCTAGACCGTCTATTTGGAAGGACACGTGGCAGAGATCGCGTGAGAGTCGGGATATTGGCCATCGGGAAACCGGAGTTCTTGAGGTCATGAGAACTGGGACCTCGAAGGTCCCGATAGCCCGAGAGTCAATCAGGACCGTCCATATTCAAGGACAGGTGGCAAAGGATCGGGTGCTGTAGGAGTTTTGTTCATCGAAAAATCGGGGTTTCCGGAGACAGGAGACTCATGGGTGTTGAAATCACGATATGTGATTTCCCGATCAGATCTGGACCGTCCATTGTGCAGGACGCGTGTCAGGAGATCCTGTAAAGTCGGGGATCGGGAAATTGGGGTATTTGGGCACACAAAAATCATGTCACACGGAATCGCGAAACACGATTTCCCGACAAGATCTGAACCGTTCATTTGGTAGACAGGTGTCAGCAATCTAGGCAAGGTCGGGGATCGGCGTATCAGAGTTTCTGAGGACAAGAGACTCGAGCATGTTGAAATCACGATACACGATTTCCCGATGGGATCTGGACCGTTCGATTGGAGGGACGCGTGGCGGTGATCAGCGCCATCGGTGTTGGTGCATCGGAAAATCGACGTTTCCGTGGACGAGAGATCGGGAGAAATTGGTTGAAAATCCCGACGAGATCTGAGTAGGTGTCAGGGATCGGGCGAAAGTCGTAGATCGGGATATCGGAATTTTTGAGGGTAAAGAAATGGTGCAACAGGAAATCGTGATCCGTGATTTCCAGATGAGATCCGAGCCGTTCATCTCGTGGACGCGTGTCAGAGGATCCCGAGGAATCGGGGTTCGGCATATCGGAGTTTCCGGAGTTGTGAAACTCATACATAATGAAATTGCGATTTGTGATTTCCCGACACGGTCGGAGCCGTTCGATTGGAGGGACGCGTGTTGGTGGATCTGAAAGCATTGGGATTTCGGGGTTTTGCATACATTGAAATTGTGTGTTGGAAATCATGATTTCGCGATACCCGATAGAGCCCACACGTACCATCGGGAATCGGGATATCGGAGGTCCCGGGAGCGAGAGTTTTATACCTTGCAGAATCGCGAAACGCGATTTCCCGATGAGTCAAGGGATAGGGGGGCCCACAGTAGGATCAACATAAGACAGGTGGCATATTGCAAGGCGTATCGGGATATCGCGAGTTTCATGGACATGGAGCCCATGCGCTAAGAAACCATGAACCCCGAAAACCCGACGTAATTAACATAACTCTTAACCCTCATTAAATGAACTAATTAAGGAACATTTAATTAAGACTTAATCATATCGAGAATCACGGATCTTGTGGACGGAGGTGCCAGGGTGTTGAAAACGCCGAAATTCTGAAGGGAATAGGACTACGGTCATATAGGCACAGGACATATGGATCTCGGCACAACCGAAAAGGGCTAATACGCAAGGAAAAGGCGTATCGGGTATCGGCATATCGGGAAATCGGGAATCCTAAGGACTTGCGCGCGTTGACGCCGCAAACATCGAAATCCCGATAAGGTGACTAAGACCACGGTCTTGTGAGCGCGGTCATATAAACCAAGGTGAATCCAGTGGGGGCTAGCCCATAGAATTGAAGCCATCGTGAATCGAGGATTGGAGAGGAAAGGGGATTGTGACAGCGAAAAGTCCGAAACTCCGAACTCCGAATTAAGGGTCGGGGATAAGTCACGGTAGGTGCAGAGGCCGTGACGAGCACGTGGAGCTTATGCGTGCCCGAATCTTTGGGTGTTCATTTAGTTGATTTATTTGTAAATTGTAAGAAATATTATAAAATAGATTAAATTATTTAGCATAAATAAATTATATATATATAGGGATGAGTTAGTATAAAGTTAAAATGGATTAAGTTAATGTAAATAATGGTTTTAATTCAACCATGTGATTAAAGTGTAAGGTTAGCCTACCTTAAAGTTTGATGTTGACCAA
>SNQJ01S0186702.1:32525-44606 GCA_010110895.2 Picea sitchensis
CAGAAAGTTATTACCCTGTGATAAATCTAAATTACCGAAACTGTTGTTGAGAAAATAAATATATGCTGTGAAATCGTTATCTCCGTTTAGAAAATGAATTGTTATGAAATTAAATTAATGCTTAGAATGATATGGGCATTACACCCAAGTAGCCCGCACTGAGTTGTTGTCCTGTGCACTCCATGTAGCTCTCACTTGTCGATCGATGAGACCTCATTGTTACCTTTTAGCCAACACTAGGGGTACTCTTCTTCCCCCTTATTCTCCTGAGCCGCAAAGGGGCCATGCGCACTAACGAGAGAACAAATAGCTCCCATCTCACCTCGCAAGGCCGAGCTATCACTCCTCACTGAGCTGGGTATCCCAACTCCCAAAAGCTAAGTCAATCAAGTCTAAAATTATGCAGTGTAACGTTACGCATCATAGAAGATATCCTTCATCCTTTTGCTCCCTCCATTATATAAAGTTTCGATGTCCTTTAATTTCCCAAATTCCCATTTAATTTATTTTTCAACAATTTAATTCATAAAATCTTTCTCGTACATGTGTCACCCATCCCCTTCATTGCACCATAAATTAATTTCATTAATTAATTAATTACTCGTGATTCCCCCACCCACTTAAAAGCACTCCTAGAATCGCTCCTAGGTGTCCCCATATTCCCTTAAAAGTTTTAATGACTTTCCCCCTTACTAATTTAGTAGTTGAGTTTAATTTAGAAAGTTCTTAAATGCTAGATACCTTACTAAGTTAGACTTTCTGCTTTTTCCCTTGTGTTTCCCCTTTCTTTTTATGTTCTCTTTTTCTTCCTAGTTTCCTAATTCTTTTAAATTCCCTCTTTCCATTTTTATTTAAAACTCAAAATGGCAGGTGTAGAAAATTAACCCTTTTTCCCCTTTTCCTTTTTAATAAATAAAATTTGATTAGCCTAAGTGATAAAACAATTATTTCCCCCTTTTCAAATTTTATCCCCCGAAAGATTTTTTATAAATTAAAGAATTACTTACCCCCTTCTCGACACATGATTATTATGATTATGATTATTATTATTTTTTTAATTTTTTTTTTACATAAATATTTTTCTTTTACCACAAGTTTCACCTAGACCTACATTTTAATTTTCGAGACTCGGTGACGTTCTTTTAGAGAAATTGTTTTAAATTTTTCTTATCACGTTATTCGTCCTAAGGCCATATAGGTTCCTCCATTTATTAATTAACAATGCAAAGTGCCCTTCAAGATGCACTAGGCACTCAAAGGGTTCCACTCGCCTCATTTTGTTTCCCTTGCACGACATGCCCTTCAGGATGCACTACGTGCTCCAAGAGTGCCACTCACCTATTTCCATTATTCTTTCGCGACGTGCCCTTTAGGACGCACTACATGCTCCAAGGCTGCCACTCGCCTCTTGACTAACTTGGTAGACATACAAACCCCCAGAGTCAATACTTCGCTAGGTGATCTTGTGGGAGACTAAGGGCCTCTAAGGAATAAGGACCCTGCCTTATTGCACACCTCTTAGAATCATCATGAGTGACTGTCGCAGTATGACCTCACGACACTGAAGGCCTTCTCGAACTAGGTAGTCGTTAACCTACAGTTCGAGACATGAAGGGAGTGCTAGTAGGTTGTGGCAGGGTTGCTATCCACACCTCTCCCTCAAGGTCTCTCGTAGTCGTGCGTGATCCCTTTACTCCACATATGAGTCTGGTTGACAAGTTATCATCAACTTGCGTCATTAACGAATGATGTCAGAAATATATCCATAATCATATCATCTAATCAGATGCAAAAATTTCAAATATACAACAATCAAATCCCAATAGTCCACTCCCTGACTCGATCGGGAGTCCAAGGGGTTCCATCGATGCCTTTGCATCCTTGAGATCCAAAATCCTGCACACTGGGAAAACCTAGTCAATAGAACCTGCCTGTGTCAATACAACAAAGTAATATGCCATCAATCCATAATCTAATGCCCAAAAGTATAATAATATGGATCACTTGCGAGAAAGTACCCTCAAAGAATAAGTTAGCTCAGTTTGCACAAGAGCAGGATGTTACATACACCCCCTCTTGGTCTAAACTTCATCCTAAAGTTTCAAATATATAAGTGCCTAAATAATGTGTATCATAATATCATAAGTCTATCTATCAAACAAAAATGGAAACTGATGGCGCATATCATATGCATCCTCCTAGGTTGCTGAGTGTAGACTATAGTTTTCCCACTGAACCTTGACCTGATCTACTGTTCGACACCGTAGCTATCGAATGTGATGATACATGATGAGGATCAACTCAGTTGTGAGCGCACCCTCATACGACACCTACCAGGTGCTCAAGTCAAAACATGTGTAGGATCACTATTCATATAGTCTCAAATAGAGGCATGAAATACATCGCGCATACGCCTCAATAATCAGGCAAGGCTACTCATTAGTCCACAAGCCTCTCTTTTCCACAATATCATAGGATATAGTTTAGCCCCTTTTTCAAACTTGATCAAACTCTTATGCGGTCTCTGCCACAAAAATAATTGATTGCCACATCGTAACTATGGTCAACATGACGCACATCTACATAACTCTTTCTGATCCTGTGCTTCCTTGATCCCTTGTCTTATAGTTTTCACTTAATCTTCCAATTCTTGGATCGCTTCTGATCCCACCAGGACCCTATCCTTAAGCCGATCCCAACTCAAAGGAGTCTGACACGGTCTCCCAGAAAGAAACTCGAAAGGCGCCATCTTAATGGCGCTTTGGTAACTATTGTTATAAGAAAATTCTACCAGTGGCAAGAATTCCTCCAAACGCTTCTGTTGGTCCATCCCGTACATGCGCAACATGTCTTCCAATGTCTGGTTCGTTCATTCGTTCTTCCTGTCAGTCTTCGGGTGATACACAATACTGAATTTAAGTTGGGCTCCTAAGGCCTCTTCAAAACTAGTCCAAAACCGTGTAGTTAACAATGTTCCTCGATTGGATATAATGCTCTTAGGCATGCCATACAACCTCACAATCTCACTAACGAAAACTCTAGCTATGTCAGGTGCCTGATATATTGTATGCGTAGGAATAAAATGAGCACTCTTCGTCAAAGTGTCGACTACTATGAAAATCGAGTCATGCCTCCTTGGCTTCAGTGGAAATCCAACAATAAAATCCATTGAAATAACCTCCCATTTCAATTCTGGAATAGCATGTGGCTATAGCAACCCTGTTGGATGTCTATGTTTAGCATTTACCTACTGACATTCTAGACATTTGGCCACATAGTTGACTATGTCTGCCTTCATTCCGTTCCAAAAGAATAAGGGTTTAAGGTCCGCCCTCATCTTCATGACTCCCAGGTGAGTCATGTACACTTCTCTATGAGTCTCATTTAGGATAAACCTACTCAACTCATCATTCAGTGGTACGTAGATCGAATTTTTGAACCCTAATAATCCATCGTAGTCAACGTAAATCCTTCAAATCTTGGTACCATCATTGTGTTTTGTCTGATAAAATCCTCAACCTCTTTGTACCAGTCATTGTTGCACTGTAAAGTTAGAATATTTTCACGTAGATTCGTCTTAAGATGCAACACCGAAAAGATGCGTGGTCTCCAACTCAATGCATTGCCACTTGGTTCACTATTCCTTTTATGTAAGAAATCTCAAAATCATACTCGCTAAGCAGTTCAAACCAACATCGTTGTTGCGCATTCTAGTCACCTTGCGTAAAGATGTGTTATAGTCCACAATGGTTCGTCTCAGTTCAAAATTTTCGTCCAACTAGGTAGTGTCTCCAAACCTTCAAGGCATAAAAAATGACTAACAACTCCAAATCGTGCGTCCCATAAATCTCCTCATGCCTTCTTAGTTTCCTCGAGACATAGCCGATCACTCGACTGTCTTCTATCAAGACTCCGCCTAAGCCTTCCTTGGATGCGTCAGTGAATACCAAGAAATTTGCGTCCATGTCAGGGACCTTTAGTATGGGTGCTATTTTCAACATCTTCTTGATCCTCCAAAATGCTTCCGTGCATTTCTCAGTCCAAGCAAACTTCTTTTTCTTCTTTAGTAATTCCATTATCGGATTTGTTATCTTCAAAAATCCCTTGATGAACCATCAATAGTATCCTGCTAAACCCATGAAGCTACGCACTTCCGAGACATTCGTCGGTGCAGGCCACTCCATAATAGCCTCGGCCTTTGCTAGATCCATGACGATAACTTCTCCGGAGATGAAATGCCCTAAGTAATGAATCTTCAATTGATAAAATGATCATTTGGACAACTTCTCAAACAATTTGTGCTCTCGCAGACACTGTAGTACCAAGTACAAGTGCTCGTCATGCTCCTCCATCGTCTGAGAGTAAATCAAATATCATCAATAAATACTTGGATGAACTTGTCCAAGTACCCACGGAACACCCCGTTCATCAAACTCTTAAATACCCCTGGGGCATTTTTCAGTCCAAACGGTAAAAAAGTAAAATCGTAATGCCCAAACTTCATCTTAAAGGCAGTATTAGGGACGTCATCCTCCTTAATCCATAACTAGTTATATCTTGATCGCAAATCGATCTTAGAGAACACCGTTGCACCCTTCATCTGATCGAATAAATCATCAATCCTTGCCAATGAATATTGATTCTTGATTGTTACCTTGTTCAATTGACGGTAGTAAATGCAGAGCCTCCACGACCCATCCTTCTTTCATATGAAAATAACAGGCGCACCCCATGGTGACACACTTGGACGTATCAGTCCTAGGTCTAAAAATTATTTCAGTTTCATTCTCAACTCTTGTAACTCTAGGATCGACATACGATAAGGTGTTCTATTTATCAGTTCGGTCCTCGGTTTCAGGTCTATGGTAAAACTCCAATTCCCTCTCCGGTGACATTCCAGGTAACTCTTCCAGAAAGATGTGTGCAAACTCTCTTACCACTGGAAGGTGTTCTAGACCTTCCTGCTACTCCCTTTTATTTTAACACAAGGGTCGCATAAAGCTTACATCCCTTGCGAATGCTCTTCTGTAGCTGTAAGGAAGAGATGAACCTCAAGGAAACTCTCTGGTTCCATCCTACGATCACACGTCTTTGTCCCTTATCATCGACAAAGCTCAACTGTTTCGTATTATAGTTGAGTATCACCTCGTGCAATTCCAGCCAGTCTATATCGATCACGACGTCATAAGATCCTAAGATCATGATGTACAGGTTGACCCTGGTGACAAACTCTCCTAGGTTAATGTACAACCCGTAACCTTTCCTCCAACCTTCTGTTTGGCTCCTCAAGCCATCTCCACAAAGCTAAAATCATCCTGTTCGACTACCTTTACCTTAATCCCTTTTAGCACTGGACCTGAGATGAAACTCTCAGTAGCATCGAAATCTATCAATACTAAGGGTCTGGTCAATGAGGGTACTTGTCGTATTGAGCATAGTTGACTCGTGCTCTACCTAGAGGCTATTCACTGCTGCAAGAATCTGATGGGCCTTGCCCAAAACTCCAATTGTAGTGGGTTCGACTGATCTAGACGCTCCATTCCTTTCCTCTTGGCAGTAATGCTGGTAATGTGGCTCCCCACAATCCAACACACATTCTTCAATCCAGTAATCCTAGTAGCCAAAGTAGAAGTTGAATTCCAATGCTAAGGCCAACAAAAACTTGTTGAGCTTAAGTTTCTCGGTAAGGGTGCCGAGCATACCAAAGAAGCTCCAAAAATCGGCCTCATACTCGGGCATCGTATGGTCGTCCCGTCGTGAGGTGTTTGAACTCGTTGAGTTGACGCTCAATGAATTCCTCAAAATATACCTCTCGTGAAACCATTCCTCTAACCATTCCCATGACATGTCTTCGACGACCATTCTTAAAAGTGGCAGGAGCGTCTTCCGACATAGAATAACGCTCCCCTTTAGTTCAAAGACCACCCTACGAACCTTTAGGCTAGAGGTCATAATCACGAAGTGTGAAGCACAATGCCTTGCTCTACAACCGTGCCTCGATAGCACAACCCTCTTCGACACTCATGGACTCAAGAACTGAACTCTCTCGAGTTGTTGGTGGATGCTAATGGTACTATCTAGGCTGCGTCGTGGACCCTCAAGGGTACAAGTGCCCTCTCCTCCTCTCAATACCGATGGTGAATCAAGGCCCTTTGACATACCTGGAAGGGGCTTGTTAGACCATTATCATACCTTATAGCAAGTGAATCCAGCCCAAGGACATGCCCTTCCCATTAGGGGTTCGACTCGGAGGGTGTGGAAACCTCTGCAAGCATCTCACCTCCTTCCACGACACCACATTGCGAACCTTCGAGGTTTCCTCTAAACAAGATCATCGGATGAACTCATTAAAGTTTTAAGAAGAACTAGGTTGATACTCAAATGTTTACTGCATTGGAAAGCATGGCGATCCATATTCGCAAGGTTGAACCCACTCTGATACCATATGTAACAACCCGAACGTTATGACTACAAGTGAAGCAGAAAGTGTGAAATTCATTTTTTTTTCCAAGGATACAACAACGATTATGACTAGACAACATACCTGATAGCGAGCACCATGCCTACTGAACATGCAATAGGAAACTATGACCCCACACACTGGAACAAGAGCGGATGGGCGAAACATGTGTAAGAAAACAAGGAGAAATGACTAACCGCCCGACACAATCATGACCACACCTGCAAGCTAAGGAAACCATCCCCCTCCCGACACGACAACCTTGATGACCAATGAATAGAACCTCAAGCCACGTGAACCAAATGCATGAAGGCGTTACAACTCAAGCACTAACAACAATTGACAACGATCAACAACACTCACATGGGAAGCAAAGGCTTCAGACAAGTTGTCATTTGCCTCTATTCTTAGGGCGTGCAATAAGCCCCTCACCAGGAATCATGCCATTGCCAGGCGATAGGCGTGACAATGACCAAGGCGCAACATGATGCAACTAGACCAACTCCCAGAAGGATTCAACGCGCTAGGAGACCCAACCGACTGTCAACATACAAGAAGACTATGCCCCAGGCACACAATCGATCAAGTCCAGACAACACAAGGGAAAACATCTTCCACAACAATCGAACATAACATTATATACTTGGCACAACCATTCTTTTTCCAAATGCCTCAATTAAATGATGCGGTTAAACGTCGATGAAGTAATCTCTCGAGAATATAGTTAATGAATTCCTATGAAAACTGTTTCCCTCAACAAGGTAAAAATAAATTGGCCTTTAACATAACCAAGACATCCTATCCAAGGCGTCGCCCTTAAGACTCAAATCCATCTACATCACTCCTTTTACCCAAATGGAACCACCATTAAAGGGCAACAAAATATCGAACAACACAACCCTTGAAATGCAACAAATGCGCAATTAAATCAACATGTAATCAAGGTAACCAGGACCTTCAACATCGCGTGAAGGAAAAATACACATTGTAAAAGTTAGCTAAAATTTGTAAACACCTACAATCCATAAAGGAAAAAGATATTTGAATTAGTGTAATCTACAACCCTTCTATAATTAATTATATATGTGAAAATCAGGTTGTGGCAACTAGTTTTTTTATGTTTAAACTAAGAGGGAAATTCTAAAAACATTAGGTAAATCGTTTAATGTTTTTGTCTTAAACTTCAACTCCAAATTCTCGGTAAGTCCCAATGGTTTCAAAAATTCTACCAAGATCTAGCCTTGAACATTGAGGGACTCGGAAACCCCAATGTATCACGAGTGGTAAGTTGATGAGTACATCTGAGCGTTTTTACGTTGAGGCCAACGTACAACTAGTTAAAGGTTAACGTAGGCTTAGAAATGGGTGGGGTCATTGTAGCATTATCAAACTTTTCAAGGTGTCAAAAGCAAAGAGGATAAGAAGGTGGTTTACTGGAAAAAGGGGCCCAATCGTTTACTGACAACCATCGAAGAATTAGCAACCGTTCAGGGAAAGTCAATTTAAATGTTGGGTGAATTCTACTGTCATCTGTCAAGCATGATTGTTCGCATGTAAATGAAACTATGATGTAAATTAAATACCCAAGCAATACAACTGTCATAAGGAAACTCAAATACGGTAGGTCGATTCCGTTCTATGAAGACGTAGGCATCGTGCCAGGTTGTCTAATAAACGTCGGTTGTCAAAACGCATGCTGTGAAGGCTCATACATTCAACTCTGATACAAATACATAGGCATTCTTCAACTATATTAAAATGCAGCCACATCGATCCACAGAAACGCAGGCTTAAATAATATACCAGTCACCTACGATTCTAATGCTATCAATAGCTGCCAGTGCTAAAATAATTTCACTGTCTAAATATTGTTAAACGTAGGTGAGCAACTACGATTTCGCTGACAAATGAAAGATATAACAGGAACCTGCCTATTATTTGAGTGTGTATTAAAGAAAGTCAACCATAATTATGAAACATTTCATTGTCCACATCTTAAAGTCGGGAATAATTTCGTTGTCTAAATATTGCTAAAACACAGGTGAACAACTATGATTTCGCTGGCATAAACTACACCATTCCATTCGAAATGACTATCTTTTAAACAGATACATCATGACACTAAAATAAGAAGCAACAGTATAAGTAAAATAGCAATACCTTTAAACTTAGCAAGGAAAAACGATGACACTAATAGTCACTCGATAAAGGCGAAGTGACAGACGCATAGTAAGCAAAGTCGAGCTATTTTCTAATGAAAATCGCAGTCAAGGGGGTGATTTCGCAATCAAATTAAGTGAGGTCTGAAGGGAAAACATTAACTGGAAGCGGATATGATTGATCGCTAATGACAACGATTAAAATAACAACAAAAAATTGTTCTCAATATATAATGAAATCAGGCATGTTCTCAGTCAAGAAGTAGGCAAAATAAAATAAAATAAACAATGTCTGAAGGTTTGATTGTAGTCTCCAATAGGAAAGGAAAATAAAAGAGGATGCCATACAATCAATTACTGCCAATAAATGATTCCAATTCACAGTCAAGGTTATTCTTATTTTTATTTTTATTTAAAAAAAACACCTTCATCCAAGTGGACGGTGCTGAGATTTCTCCATTCAAGAGCTGGGAACTGTCAATCAAACCACAGAGGATAAAATATAAACAATACAGAAAGGGTAACTATTCAGAAAAAAATCAATCAAGGCAGAAAAATGCAGTCACAAGAAGCGTAAGACCAATCGCTCAGCCATGAACCAATCAACGTAGAAAAGTCCATCACAAGAAAGCGCGATGACCATCAATCAACCATGAGAAATCAACAGGGGTAGAAGGCTGGGTAGAAACATCCGTCGCTCATCATCCATGCACAAAAAAGCAAGGTGTTTAGATCCATAGGTCTATTAACATCGAAGTGATGACCGTAGATCAGGATCCTAGCCAACTGCTCAGGTGTGGACTGATGAGTTAGGGACGAAGGCAAAAAATATAAACCACAAATCATCACGAATCAATAAAACCATAGGACGATCACGACATGCATTGATCCAAAGCCAAAGGAATCAATCAGCAAAGAGCTTAAGGCTATGGGGAAAATCATTCATCAATTAAAATTCTAAGTCAATCATTTTCCTTACCCAATTAAACATAGAGACTAAGAGCGTAAAGTATACTAATAATCTACCATGAAAAAATAAGGAAGTGTATCATATCCCAAGTAGCCCGTTCTCAGTTGTTGTCCCGAGCGCTCCATGCAGCTCCCTCTTTCCGAGTGATGAGACTTCACCGGTACCTCCCAAGCAACGTTAGGGGTACTCTTCTTCCCCCTTAGGCCCTCGAGCCACAAAGGGGCCAGATGCACTAACCAGAGAACAACTAGCTCCCAGCTCACCTCGCAAGGCCAAGCTACCACTCCTCACCGAGCTTGATATCCCAACTCCCACAAGCTAATTCAGTCAAGTCTAAAATTCCGCAGTATAACGTTACACATCACAGAAGAGATCTATCATCTTTCTCCTCCCTCCATTATATAGAGTTTCTAAGTCCTTTACTTTCCCAAATTTCCATTTAATTTACTTTTAAACAATTTAATTCATGAAATCCCTCTCGTACATGTGTCTCCCATCCCCTTCATTGCACCATAAATTAATTTCATTACTTAATTAATTATTCCTAATTCTCTCACTCACCTAAAAACACTCCTAGAATCGCTCCTAGGTGTCCCCATATTCCCTTACAAGTTTTAGTGATTTTCCTCCTTACTAATTTACTATTTGAGTTTAATTTAGAAAGTTCTTAAATTGTAGATACCTTACTAAGCTAGACTTTCTACTTTTTCCCTTGTGCTTCCCCTTTCTTTTTATGTTTCGCTTTTCTTCCTAGCTTCCTAATTCTTTTAAATTCCCTCTTTTTGCTTTTATTTAAAACTCAAATTGGTAGGTGTAGAAAATTAACCATTTTTCCCCTTTTAATTTTTAATAAATAAAATTTGATTAGCCTAAGTGATAAAACAATTATTTCCCCCTTTCTAAATTTTATCCCCCAAAAGGTTTTTTATAAATTAAATAATTACTTACCCCCTTCTTGACACATGATTATGATGATTATCATTATTATTTATTTATTTTTATTTTTATTTTTACAGAAATATTTTTCTTTTACCACAAGTTTCTCTTAGACCTAGATTTTAATTTTCAAGACTGGGCGACATTTTATTAGGGAAATTGTTTAAAAATTTTCTTATCACGTTATTCGTCCTAAGGCCATCTAGGATCATCCATTTATTAATTAATAATGTGACATGCCCTTCAGGACGCACTAGGTTCTCCAAGGGTGCCACTCGCCTCATTATGTTTCCCTTGCACGATGTGCCCTTTAGGACGCAGTACATGCTCCGACGGTGCCACTCGCCTATTTCTATTTTTCTTGCCCGACATACCCTTTAGGATGCACTCTATGCTGCAAGGGTGCCACTCGCCTATTGAATAACTTGGTAGACATAAAAAACCCTGGAGTCAATACTCCGCCAAGTGATCTTGTGGGAGACTAAGGGCCTCTAAGGAATAAGGCCCCTGCCTTATTGTGCACCCCTTAGAATCATCATGAGAGACTGTCGCAGTCTTCCCTCATGACATCATGGGCCATCTCAAACTAGGTAGTCATTAACCTGCAGGTCAAGCCATGAAGGGAGTGCTAGTAGGCTTTGGCAAGGTTGTTTTCCACACCTCTCCCTCAACGTCTTTGTAAGTTGTGCGTGACCGCTCTACTCCACAATTGAGTCTGCTTGACAAGCTATCGTCAGCCTGCATCATCAACGAATCATGTCAAAAATATATCCATAATCATATCATCTAATCAGATGCACAAATGCCAAATATAGAACAATCAAACCCTAATAGTCCACTCCCTGACTCGATCCGAAGTCCAAGGGGTTCCATCAATGCCTCTACATCCTCGAGGTCCAAAATCATGTACACTAGGAAAACCGAGTCAATAGCACCTGTCTGTGTCAATACGCCAAAGTAACATGTCATTAATCCATAATGCCTCATAATCATAATCCAATTCCCAAAAGCATAAGAATCTCGATCACTTGCGATCAAGTGCCCTCAAAGAATAAGTTTGCTCAGTGTGTGCAAGAGCGGGATGTTACAAATTTCCTTAGCCGCGTTGTGATACCACTAGCACAAAGTGAGGGAAAAAGACATAGAACATATCATAGGTTTCATATTATTCATTAAAAATATGGATACAATGTTTATATGCATAGGCAGCCAATTGTGCAGATAGTTCAACTGTCGAGCAGTTGAACAAACAATGAACAACATTCTTTAAGTTAGCAATACATAATTGGAGGATTAGTTAACAATAATACCTATGAAAGCATTAGAAGACAAGTTAGTAAACCAAAATGAAAATGCCATGGGGTAATTAATTTCATTCTAGAAAGTGCATATACTTTGGATATAGGTATCATGAGGTTCCCTTCATAGTAGTCGTGACATGAGAATCCTCTCCATCCATTGTCATTCTTGACAGACCAAAATCTTCCAATTTTCCATTCATATTTCTTTTTAAAAGTATGTTGGCAGTCTTTTCATCCGTGTGAATTATCCTTGGG
>SNQJ01S0186703.1:0-10010 GCA_010110895.2 Picea sitchensis
ATTTTGAGACTGGTTTTCACTGGGCCTTGTTCGTGACTATGACAACCTATGGCATGTATCTAACTTTGTATTGCCTATTCATGGCCATGAACAACTGCTTGGTATATTCCCACATGGATCTACAGTGTAATTCAAATTGATAGCCATGTGCACAAAGTCATTATAGATTGTAACATTCTTATGAGAAATTAGCTCGTCCAGCTGGGTCTCCATCACTCCACTTTTGGGAATTATAATGTATTTCGACCATTGCAGATTCTCCTCTGACCTCACACATTAGGGGGAATATGTTATAACAAGATTTGCCTCACCCCATGCAACTTGCTCAAAAGGCATTTTCCATTTCCCTATGTAAAATTGAAGTCCATTTTTGCAATTCCCAAAGCTAAAAAAACATATTTTTCCACATATACGTGCCCTAACATCTATGCATCACACGTATACGCAGGTTGCACCAATACAGATCGTGTACATAGGGTTTTGTGCCCAAAACTAAAAAATGGTGTTGAATTTCCATGTCACATCATGAGATCCATGATCCTTGACCTTCCATATACTGGAAACGTTCCGACTCGACCCTTTAGTTCCATTTGAAGGCTATAAATGGGCCATATTCAAGCTATGGAAAGAAGAGAAAGAATTCAACTTTGAGAGCAAAGTTACTCTGGATAAATTATTCACTTCATATTGAGTCTACATCCCTTTGTCCTTTTAAGTCTGAACACAATGTTCATCCCCCAAGCTCTTCCCTCTTTGATAGAGAACCTCATTGTCTCTCATATATGAGCTTGCCTTTGGTGGAGGATTGAAGTGATGGAGGCCCAGCTGGAAGGGACTTAGTTTCTCGGTTATGAGACGTGCCGACATAGAATTTTGTCATTCATACACTTCTGTTGATCATATTTTAATAGAAATACTTTTTTCTCGTCCAATCAATGTCTTGCAAATATTTGAATTGTTATTCCATGTGCATATTTGTTATGAATCTTGATGGATTATGCTATTATATGTGCTAACTTTATATATTATCACCATATGATTGCATATCTTGGTTGTTGAGGACAAATTGCAGCTGTATAGCTTTGAGTCGAGTGCTCAACGATGATCTTCTCCGAATATCTGGACAAGATAGGCTATTTATCTTGTCTTGTTAGCATATTTGTTTATATAGCATACTTGAGATTAGAGTTGATTTATGCAGTCATTTTGTCTATTGTGGTTTACCCCATGCCATAGAGTGATTTTCCTCGTAACAACAATTGATCACGTTGTTGAGTACATAATGATTTTTGTCTTTAATTGCCAAAGTAGGTTTCATTTCACATTGGTAAGTACAGGGTGTGCTTTATTTTCATCAAGCAAATCAGAAAGATGTCATTTTTGTTGGCCAATGCAAATCACAATGCCTTTGTAGTTCTTTCAAACCATTTTAACTTGTTATTCAAAATAAATGAGTTTGACTTATCAAATAATGAAGAATATCTTATACAAACATTAACAAAATCAAGTCTACAATTTCCCCTGGAAGGATTTTCAACCATCAACGACTAATTACAATTAGAGTTCATGGCATAGTAAAAAATAGATTCAAAATAGAGAAATGAATTTACCCCAATAAATACTAAAATGGCCACCTCTAGATTTCACTAAAATTATGAAGATATGGCCTATGCATGGTGTTATGTAAATCAATTTAAAAAAAAGGTCGAGTATACAAGCCAAATCCCTGTGATTTTTCTTTTTCCCAAAATGACTTCAATGCAAGCTAGTTAATATTTCCCAAAATGACTTCAATGCAAGCTAGTTAACATTGTTAGGATGGAGCAAGGATGTCACTTGGTCAGGAAAACTTATGCGAGAAGATCACACGAAATCAGTTTAAATAATTTAAAAACTTGCATCTAAATAAGGATTGCTAAAATACGAGTACCATCCGAAACTTCCATCTAAGGTTTACTCGCAAACCAACAATAAGAAATAGATTTTTGGGAAAAAGAAAAATCATGGGCACTTAGCTTGTATACTAGATTATTTTTTTGGATTGATCTACATCACATTAGGCATATGTCATATCTTCATAATTGTAGTAAATAAATCTCGAGGTGGGAATTTTAGTAATTTTTTGGGGTAAATTCATTCTTCAATTTGGATTTATTCTTTATTATGCCATGAACTCTAGTTGTAATGAGTCTTTGATTGTAGTTAATCTTTGATGGTGGAAAATCTTTTCAAGTGAACTCATAGACTTGATTATGTTCATGTTTGTATAAGATATTTTTTATTATTTGATAAGTTAGACTCATTTAAATAAGTTTTGATATCATGTAAGGGTGTTTTATTATATCTTGATACTTTGAAATGAACATACTTAATAGGTTTTTAGGATTATAAATATTTGCAAAAGATTTTACATTTAAAAGAGAACTATGATTCTTTGAAATTGATACTAGTATACAATATAGTATAAAGTATGATATTTTTTATTTTTTTTTCAGAAGATAAGTGCTATTGCAATATGTGATTTGGGTGTTTATTCAAGCCATGGATAATCATGGTGATGGAGGATTTCATCTTGTAGATGTTAATGCCATTGCTTGTTTTTCATGTGTGCATTTACAAGGTATGGTCAAAATTTCTGTGGTTTTTTTATATTTTGAAAATTATGAAACATCTTTGAAATCAATTGCATTCCTTTTTCTAGGTATGAACTTTTGTTTTTATTTGTTTTGAAATGGAAAAAACATGGTATTTTGCTTGAAGAACAAAGTAGAGAGCGATAAATTTGAGTAGGACGTTATTTAGTAGATCCATCTCTACAAGTGCCAGCCTTGGTTTGGATTTTATTTATATTATTCTCTTTTTATTCAAGTCGGCCTTTTCTTTCATTCTTGAAATAATGGCTTTTGAAAGATGAATCATGTATACAAAATACCTCTTGACATACATTGAAATTCTCCACCATTAGAAAATATTTCTACTACGCCCTCACTATTGGGTTGTTATATTCTTTGCAGTGAAATTTGATTCGAGGTAGATCAACTGATAGTCGAAGGTTGAGGTGGATCGATAACAAGTCAAAGGTCGAGGAAGTCGATCGGGCAAAGTTGAAGTCGAAGATATCGCTGACAAGTCAACTGACAAGAGGCCAAAGTGCGGGCGTGAGATGACTGACTAAAGATCGAATGAAGGATCAACTGGTAGTCGACTGTTAACCCGATTTGGAGTCAATTGTAACTGAATCTCAGGATTTGTAGCCAATAATAGGCATGCATCTGTAACCATTTTTGGGTGCCAATATTTAGGGGTTTTCCTATTGTAAAGCCTATAAAGAGGCGTGTTGCAAGGCCGTAAAGGATAATGAATTGTGTAATGTTGTAATGCACTTATGCAGGTTAATGCATGTGTAGGTATAGGTTGTTGGTCATGCATATGTAAGCATATTTGGCTACAGGATTGTTCTTGCACAGGCAAGAGGGTATGATGTCGATTGTGTCTTAGGTGTGGACCAAGGCTAGGCATGTAACCTTTTATTCTGATTGAGTAAGACAACAAGAGAGCAAAACGCTCAAAGGAATGTTGGTTTCTCCCAATTAAGGGTTCCAAAGTAAAATCTCGATGTACTGTGTGATTGCTTATTTCATTTACGTTCTTGATTAAATTATTCTTCTCTTTTGCTAGGATTAGTGTGGAAGTGCTCTGCATTTCCTGACATGTGGTATCAGAGCTCAGGTTTTCCCTAACAACTAAGTGTTCGGAGCAGTGCTATGCTTTGGCGAGTATATCAGATCTTGATTTGCCAATATTGAATCTGAGAACTAAACCCTAAGTATAGTAAGAGTCGTAAGTCATAAATTGTGTTAAAGATCGTGGTAAAGAATAGTGAGCAATTCCATAATAGAGATAGAAAAATTCAATGGCCAAAATTTTGAGCTTTGGAAGCTTAAGATGGAAGATCTTCTTGTGGATTGAGAACAATGGACTATGGTTTGTCCAGGTACCCAGCCGACATGCATATCGACGGAAGAATGGGAGAAACTCGAAAGAAGAGCAAGAAGTACAATTTGGCTTTGTCTTGCAGATTCAGTGTTGCTGAATGTATCGGGTGAAGATTTGACCAAGAAACTGTGGGACAAGTTGGGAAGCTTATACCAGTCAAAATCTATAATAAATAAGCTATTTCTCAGAAAGAAAATGTATCTTCTAAGGATGAGTGATGGCAATTCGGTCATTGAGCATTTAAATGCATTTAATACCGTGTTAAGCCAGTTATCGTCTGTGGATATTAAGATCACTGATGAGGAGAAGTGTATCGACATATTATGTTATTTGCCAGACTCATGGGATAACTTTGTCGTGGCTATTGGGAGTAATACAACTACACTAGCGCTAAAGGACATGGTTGCTTCTCTATTTTCGGAAGAAATGAGAAGGAAGAACATTGAAGGATCGACCAAAGATGCTCTAGTAGTGAGAGGTTGACCGATAAACAGATATCAAGGAAGATTCTCTGGTAGAAAGTTCAAGTCGAAGGGTAGATCTAAATCCTCGGTTCAGTCGATGCAAATACGGTAAAGCTGGGCATTATAAAAAGGACTGTAAGTTGAAGGAAATAGAAGTCAGTGCTGGATCCGACAAGAAGCAGTCAACTAAGAGAAAGACAACCTCGGAGAAGGGAGGTGATGTGTATCTGGTGTCGACCAGTACACAGTCGGATCAAGATGTTTAGTTGATTGACTTAGAATCATCCTATCATATGAAACCACACAAAGAATGGTTCTATGAATATGAACGTTATGATGGGAGTGATGTGTTCTTGGGGGACGACTCGACAACTAGAATTGTCGGACGGGGAAGATTCTGATTGACACTACAAGATGGGAGGAAAAGAACCATTCCAGGTGTGCTACACATTCTAGGTTTGGCAAGAAATCTGATATCTATTAGCAAGATGAGTGATGCAGGTGTGCATACTCTGTTTTAGAAGGATTCGTGCAAAATGGTCAAAGGTGTGATGGTCTTAATGAGAGGAGTTCGGATTAGTACCTTTTACAATTTGTCAGGGAATGCCGACTTGATTGGATGCAACAACATCGTTGTCCCTGAAATCGACTCGACCCGACTCGATGTCGACACAACTCGACTCTACTTGAGCCAAGTCGGTTAAAACCTACTCGACAAGACATGATGAGATCGACCCGACCAGGTTATGGCACGAGAGGATAGGACACATTGGAGAAAAAGGACTTCGAGCTTTGTAAAGGAAAGGTATAGTCGAAGGTTTTCCTAAATGTGGTTTAGAAATCAACTTTTGTGAACATTGCATATATGGAAAACAAAGTCGGGCAAGGTTCCCATCTGGATCGACAAGGGAAAATGGAATTTGAGAACTAGTGCATAGTGATGTGTTTGGCCCGGTTACAGTGCCTTCACTTGGCGGATCCTTGTATTATGTATCCTTCATAGATGACTTTTCCAGGAAGACATGGATATATTTCCCGAGGAAGAAATCAGAGGTTTTCAAGATATTTAAGGAGTTTAAAGCTCTTGTTGAAAACCATAAAGAAAAGAGGATTAAAGTGTTGAGGATTAACAATGGTGGTGAAATCCGTGGAAATGAATTTGATCAGTTTTGTAAGCAGTGTGGCATAGCACGCCAAAATAACACACCATATACCCCACAGTAAAATGTAGTTGCCAAGAGAATGAATAGAACGTTGATGGATAAGGCAAGGAGCATCCTCAGTGGTGCTGGGCTTGCACAAAAATTCTAGGCGGAAGTAGTTGAGACTGCAAGATATCTGGTAAATTTGCCTTTTTCGTCGCCAATAGTCGACACGACTCCAAATGCGGTATGGTCTGGTAAGAAGTGTTTGATGGCACATCGCAAAGTATTTGGCTATGATGCATTTGTGCATGTTCCCAAGGAGAAGAGGAGCAAGCTCGACAAGAAGGCAGTCAAATGTATTTTCATCGGATATAAAGAAGGGATGAAAGGATATAAGCTCTGGGATCCTACATCAAGGAGAACAATGTACATTCGAGATGTGATCTTCAGAGAAGTCAGAGGTAAATATGAGCATGAGGAAGTTGTTCAAACCGCGAATAATCCTGATACGGTGCAATTTGAACTAAGGAACGAAGAAGATGATTCAGATGAGTCGACTGACTCTGAGGAAGAGGTGGAACAACTGAATCTGGTGGTAATGAGGTCAGAAAGAGTGAAGAAACCAGTTGAGAGGTATAGTCCACCCGACTTTCATTCCGCATTTGTGCTAACTACCATCGACGATGAGCCCAAGTCATTCGGTGAGGTAGTTGACTTGGCAGAGGGTAAACTATGGAAGGACACCATGTCTGAAGAGATGGAATCCTTGTACAAGAATGATACATGGAATTTAGTCAAGTTACCCAGTAGAAGGAAGCTCGTTGGTAGCAAGTGGGTGTTCAAGAAAAAGATGAATGTCGTAGGACAAGTCGAGAAGTTCAAAGTTTGTCTGGTAGCGAAAGGTTATTCCCAAGTCGAGGGAGTCAACTTCGGTGAGAATTTTTCCCCTATTGCAAAACTAACTTCCATTAGAGTACTAATGTATTTAGCTACAACATTTGATCTCAAGATAGAATAGATGAATGTGAAGACAACATTCCTACATGGGGACCTGGAAGAAGAAATCTACATGAAACAACTTGAAGGATTTGTAGTAAAGGCAAGAAAGAGTTGGTGTGCAAACTCAAAATATCCCTTTATGGTCTAAAGCAGTCACCAAGGATGTGGTACCAAAAGTTTGACACTTACATCCTTAATTTGGGATGTGTGAGAAGCAAAGTTGATCACTGCATATATTCCAAGGAACAAGGTGGGTGTTTCATGTATGTAGCTTTGTATGTCGACGGCATATTGTTGACTGGAAACAACATGGATGCAATAAAGGAGGTGAATAAGCAACTATCCTTCAAGTTCGACATGAAGGATCTCAGTGCAACTAACTTCATTCTGGGAATGGAGATTAAGAGAGATTGAGCCACTATAAAGCTCTGGTTGAATCAGACGAAGTATATTGAAACAATCATGAAATGATTCAACATGTAGGATTGCAAACCGGTGAAGGTGCCAATTCCTGTGGGAGCAAGGCTTATTGCTGAATAATGTCCAAAGACATAAGAAGAAATAAAGGACATGGCATGTGTTCCATATGCAAGTGTTATTGGTAGTCTAATGTATGTGATGGTCTTCACTCGACCAGACATTGCCCATGCAATGGGAATGTTGAGAAGGTGCATGTCGACACCTGGAAAGGAGCATTGCACAACTATCAAGAGAGTATTCAGGTATTTGTGTGGCACAAAGGACTATGCTATATGCTACCAAGGAAGACCTGGAGGTGACAGTGGTAAATTAGATGTACATGGCTTTGTTGACACCGATTGGGCTAGAGATCTGGATCGATGGAGGTCGACCAACAAATATGTCTTCAAAATGTTCGATGGAGCAATAAGTTGGATGAGTAAGCGACAAACGGTCGTAGCCTTGTCAACAATTGAAGTTGAACACATGGCGGCCACTCATGGAAGCAAAGAAGCGGTATGGCTTCAAAGGTTGTGTTCAGGAATCGGGTTTGAGCAGAGAGCTATGAAGGTGAGTTGTGACAGTCAAGGCATAATATTTATGGCAAAGAACCTTTCTTATCATTCAAAGACTAAGCACATTGATGTACAATACCCTTTTGTAAGAAATATCGTAACACACCCACTACGACATAATGAATTTTTCATCTTTTTCTTCGAGGGACAGAATCCATGAGACTTCTATGGGGCCTAGTGCACACCATCCCTTCCCTTATCCTCCTCCAAGAAACCACAACATGGCCTTAGCACAAGCGCCTTTCGCAGCTCACGAGTTGGGAGTCAAGGCTCTCGACTCCTCTTTCTCTAAATGCCAATACCCAAGATGCGATACGGGTATGGCTCCTTCCTCACTAGCACCTGCTACATGTAACCATAGGCTAGGCCAAACACCAACACCACTTGCAACTTCGCTAGTTGAGGTGTTGAGCCCTCGTGCTCCTCCTTTGCGAAATCTCGAGACGCGAGAGGTCAACGTTACGTGGGCTCTGCCAAAGCGACGCGCACACGCCACTTGTCTCCTCCCCTGTACTTTGCTCACGAGTTGTGCCACTGACGCCCGTCGCACGTGACCTCGACTCTTGGCATTTCGCGACCTTAGCGATTAGGGTGCAACTTCTTCATCCTATGAAACCCCGAGCCACGATAAGTCAACAATGGGTCACCCGCTTCCTAAGCTAAATACTAGCGCTACTCGCATCTCATGACTTTGCGAGATGGAGTGTTGAGCCCTCGTGCTCCTCCTTCGTGAATTCCCAAGATAAGATAAGTCAACAATGGGTTGACTCTTTCCCATGCGACATGTGTCCATCACCTGTCACTCGCTCCCACCTTTCTCTAGGCGCATGTTGTAACGCCACCTGTCAACCACGCAGTCCCCACCTAACGGAGGTGCCACGTGTTCGCATGATCCCTCGGTGCTCGACACTTCACGACAGTCGAAAAGAAACTCTCTCAAGTTTCGAATCCCCAATAGGCGATAACCACGAAAGTTTTGATCCCTCGGTTCTCCCGTGGCTTGGATCCAATGGTCACGATCAAGTCGCGATCTCGTGAATCGTGAGTTCATGCAATCCTACCCTTGACCACTCCAAGTCGTGAATCAGCGAAATGCTACTCTCCTGCCTATACAAAGGCTAAGATCGATGGTCAATAGGGCTCCGTCAGATCCTTGGATCTACGGTCCCGATTCCTTCGCTACTTGCGAAGGCTGAAAGGGGTCGAGGCATTAACACCCACGTTCCTTCCTCCAATCTAACAGTCCTGACAGACCTCAGATCCCCCGAAAGGATCTCGTCCCTTCATCTAACAAACGAAAGGGTACTCTCCTTCAGTATTTGAAACTTGCTATCCTTCCTGAGCTTCGTCAGCTATGAAAGACTTGAGAGCTTTGCGCTCTGTCTCCTAGACTTGACTCTTAGAAGAGTGTTCAATACAACTATTCATCAAGGGGTTCTGGGGTTCTATTTGATCGCAGAGGGCCTATGCATATCGGCACTACCTCTCATGAGCTTAACAAACTCCATCCTCCAAGGGACTCATAACGACTAGGTGAGTAAACCATTGTACATGCGACTACACCTAAGGTCGACGAGCTCACAGTTCGTGGCTCTAGCTTAAGACGCTACATAACTCTAGAATTTATGAGAACAAGTCATGTCCGACCCATATAATTCCTTACTTGCCTAATTATACAACCAAGCAGAAATATAAGGGATACAATATATCCATTAAGCATTCATTCACATTCCTGAAAGCATGCATAGTATAACCAATTCATACACAGTCACAACTAAGTTACACAGGGTAGGAAATCACTTATCTATTACAGGTTGCCGCCAACCAACTGATTGTGGGTGTTCGTCCTTCCACCCGACCATAGGCTCAAAGGCATTCATTATTAGCACTCTGGACACCCCCGTGCCAAGCCATGATATCACCAAGGAATTCTCACAGTTCTCGAGGGTTCTCTCTCTATTTCAGCTTCTGTTCGGGTCCTATTTTCTGCAACTCGGAGCTTTCTCACTTAGTTGTGGCCTCGACGAGGTTTCTCAGATGCTCTTCGGCATCAAGCTCACGGCCTTCTATTTGTGATTCGTTGGAGAGCTTCACGCCTCTCCCTTGTGAGCTTTCGCCCTCGTCTGGTGCCTCCCTTTCCCATGTGTGTGTCCCTCTTACTTGGGAAGGTTTTGCCGACCTATCTGGTTCCTTCTGTTAGAAGGAAGTTCAGGTCTACAAGTCCCTATGGTACTTCAGACTGACAACCCATGTTTCCATTCATGGGGGTGGTTGGTGATTCAACCACCGGTCCTTTCTTCATTGACTGATTTTCTTTCCTTGGGATTCGAAGGAGGCTTGTCATCCTTATCAAGGGAGATTTGGGGTTATTT